>JASTWP010000574.1:0-131281 GCA_030770255.1 Temnothorax ravouxi
GGTGATGCATATCCACTACCGAATATTGTCGATATACTCGATCAACTTGGTAGCGCGAAATATTTTTCAGTATTTGATCTAGCTTCTGGATTTTACCAGATATTAATGGACAAGACTGATAAGCATAAAACCGCGTTTTCAACACCGTACGGACATTTCGAATATAACCGTATGCCGTTTGGATTAAAAAACGCTCCTGCTACTTTCCAACGATTGATGGATCAAGTATTAACGGGATTGCAAGGAATTGAATTATTCGTATACCTCGACGATATTGTAATATACGCCAGATCGCTTGAGGAGCACGAAATTAAATTCCAACGATTAATGAAGCGTTTAGAAGAGGCAAATTTATCAAGAGACACGGTAGTGTCTTGCGCCAAGTACACGCGGAGCGAGACCAACCGTGACTCTTTTACGCGACGCGACGATTTGCAAGTACTCGAGATGTTGAGATCTCGATAACGAGTGAACGGATCAAGTTCTAAATAGGCTTGATCGATAGCTTGGGGTCGATTTGGGGGGGGTCCGTTCTTTTCATTTTTCCGCTACGTGCCCTACGAGCGGAGATATTGCGACGCAAAAGTCGAAATGTGAAATTTTATATTAAGATACTTCTACTACGTCGACCGCTCTCATCGAATATAACATATATATATACCCATCACGTGATCAGAGAAAACGTCACTTTCACTTTTTCGCCACTGGCGGTGGCGGTGCTAGTATCGCCAGTTTCGATATTGTGCGCGCATTATTATCGATCTAGTAGGTAAATTATAGGTCGATAGACTTATCGGTCAGGAGGAAGATTTTTATATTTAAGTAAATTAGGTACCGTGTCTCTTGATCAAATAATCTTGATAATAAATAATATTATTATAATATTATTATATATATTATTATTATTATCAACCCAGCGAATAAATCCATCGAGTCGATATACAGGTTACCGACGACGAGGTCCAGATAGTGCGCTCCGTAGTTTTCGGTGTCTAGGTGTATATTAATACTTTGAATTCGATGTCTACGTGTCCCAGGTTGCCGATGACGACGTCCAGATAATGCGCTCCGTAGTTTTCGGTATCTAGGTGTATTAATATCTTGAATTCGATGTCTACGTGTCCCAGGTTGCCGATGACGACGTCCAGATAATGCGCTCCGTAGTTTTCGGTATCTAGGTGTATTAATACCTTGAATTCGATGTCTACGTGTCCCAGATTGCCGACAACGAGGTCCAGATAGTGCGCTCCGTAGTTTTCGACGTCTAGGTGTATTAATACTTTGAATTTGATGTCTGCGTATCCCAGGTTGCTGATGACGAGGTCCAGATAGTGCGCTCCGTAGTTTTCGACGTCTAGGTGTATTAATACTTTGAATTCGATGTCTACGTGTCCCAGGTTGCCGACGACGAGGTCCAGATAGTGCGCTTTGTAGTTTTCGGTGTCTAGGTGTATTAATACTTTGAATTCGATGTCTACGTGTCCCAGGTTGCCGACGACGAGGTCCAGATAGTGCGCTTTGTAGTTTTCGGTGTCTAGGTGTATTAATACTTTGAATTCGATGTCTACGTGTCCTAGGTTGCCGATGACGACGTCCAGATAATGCGCTCCGTAGTTTTTGGTATCTAGGTGTATTAATACCTTGAATTCAATGTCTACGTGTCCCAGGTTGCCGACAACGAGGTACAGATAGTGCGCTCCGTAGTTTTCAACGTCTAGGTGTATTAATACTTTGAATTTGATGTCTGCGTGTCCCAGGTTGCCGATGACGACGTCCAGATAGTGCGCTCCGTAGTTTTCGGTGTCTAGGTGTATTAATACCTTGAATTCGATGTCTACGTGTCCCAGGTTGCCGATGACGACGTCCAGATAGTGCGCTCCGTAGTTTTCGGTGTCTAGGTGTATTAATACCTTGAATTCGATGTCTACGTGTCCCAGGTTGCCGATGATGACGTCCAGATAATGAGCTCCGTAGTTTTCGGTGTCTAGGTGTATTGATACTTTGAATTCGATGTCTACGTGTCCCAGGTTGCCGACGACAAAAAACTATAGCGCGAACTTGACGCGGGACACTACCGTGTTATAGGTTATGTATGTGACTGTGACAGCTGGTGACAGCGCGCTAAACGCACTGTCTGCACTGCGCGCAGTACACACACACGTATACATCGAAACTGGCGATACTAGCAGCACCGCCAGTGTCGAAAAAGTGAAAAGGACACGATTCCAGCCAATGAAATGATAGCATGGCATGAGTGATGAGTAGACGACGTATCTTAATAAAAAAATTTTCACATTTGGACTTTGCGTCGCAATATCTCCGCTCGTAGGGCACGTAGCGGAATATTATAAGAGCAAAATTTCCGAGAGAAGCAACGTGTTGGAGAGAAGCCACGTGTTGAAGATTACGGTTCATTAAAAAGCTACAAATGCTATTGATTTCTTATATTAGAAGATAAGTTATATTAGAAGATAAGTTATAAAGTTAAATCGTTGTATTAACAAAGATTTGTGCGTAAAAATCGAGTTTATGTAAAGAAACATAGATATCAAGGATGATACTACGTCTTAAATTTAAACGAAATTAAGAAAACAAAGGTAAGAAAAAGAGGTAAATTTTATTTTTTAAAAAGGTAAAAAAAGGCGCCAAGTACACGCATGGTTACCTCGGAAAAACTAAGTAGTAGTATTATTAATTTTAAATTAATAAAATCCAAGTGGTACTTAATGTGTTTATATTATTAGCATTATTCAAGCTAGATTACGATTATGTCTTGTATCGCAAAATATATACGGCTTATAGAGCTTTACAATCTGTACATACTGTTTGTAAGATAAAGATATACTGTTTCTAAGATGCGTAACACTACAAAACGCATGATATCAGTACAAAATTACCTTTTTCAAAAAGGTAAAAAAAAAGGCGCCAAGTACACGCGTAGTAGTGTATACTACAAAAAGGCGTGATATCCGTACAAAATTACCTTTCTTAAAAAAAAGGTAAAAAAAGGCGCCAAGTACACGCATAGTAGTGTATATGTTGTTACCTCGAAAAAAAGAAAGTGGTAGTATTATACTTCAAAAAAACCTAAGTAACAAGTGATAGACGTAATCTTTGTATCTCAAAAAATCTCGAAAAAATCTAAGCACTAGTATCTTTATTTCCAAAAAATTATAACCGAAGTGATACACATCACAAAATTATGTTACCTTATAAAAAAAGAGTCGCGCTTTAAGTGATCTATTACAATTACAAAAAAGAAATGATATCTCTGTAAATTACAGCGCCAATTACAAAGAGAACATATATATTGCCTCAAAAAATAATTGTTGCACTACTTTGAAAAATCTTTACATTGTGTCAATTAGAAAAAGAATGTATGATAACAATTTTATAAGATTAAAAAATTTTATTTAAATTTAACAAGGGAATACAAGATATTTAAATACAAAGTTTACATGTGTATTTTTTAGTGGTCACAAAGAATTACAGAGGTAACAGTACAAAATAAAAATATTTTATTAAAATATTTAATCCAACGAGAGAATACAAAGTATTTAAATACAAAGTTTATATATGTTTTTTTCAATAGAATAAAAGATTTAATCACAAAGAATTACAGAGGTAACAGTACAAAATAAAAATATTTTATTAAAATACATAAATTTTTCTTGTAAAAAAACTTGGCGCTGCTAGACCTCGAAATTGTAAATAAATAAATAAACTTATCCCATACTTAATTACAAGCCGCATTATTCGCCGTCGTCACACACACCCATATCACTCGCTCGCACATACACACCACGCTGATAATCATTTTGTTACTTCTGTCGCATTCTTCTCTGAATTATTTTTATTTATTGTTGTCCTTATTTATTTACAATTTCGAGGTCTAGCAGCGCCAAGTTTTTTTACAAGAAAAATTTATGTATTTTAATAAAATATTTTTATTTTGTACTGTTACCTCTGTAATTCTTTGTGATTAAATCTTTTATTCTATTGAAAAAAAACATATATAAACTTTGTATTTAAATACTTTGTATTCTCTCGTTGGATTAAATATTTTAATAAAATATTTTTATTTTGTACTGTTACCTCTGTAATTCTTTGTGACCACTAAAAAATACACATGTAAACTTTGTATTTAAATATCTTGTATTCCCTTGTTAAATTTAAATAAAATTTTTTAATCTTATAAAATTGTTATCATACATTCTTTTTCTAATTGACACAATGTAAAGATTTTTCAAAGTAGTGCAACAATTATTTTTTGAGGCAATATATATGTTCTCTTTGTAATTGGCGCTGTAATTTACAGAGATATCATTTCTTTTTTGTAATTGTAATAGATCACTTAAAGCGCGACTCTTTTTTTATAAGGTAACATAATTTTGTGATGTGTATCACTTCGGTTATAATTTTTTGGAAATAAAGATACTAGTGCTTAGATTTTTTCGAGATTTTTTGAGATACAAAGATTACGTCTACCACTTGTTACTTAGGTTTTTTTGATTTCTTACAACCTGACAAATGCGAATTTTTAAAGAAGGAAGTAGCTTATCTTGGACATGTAATAACCGAGAATGGCGTACGCCCTGATCCGAAAAAGGTAAGTGCCATAGAAAATTTCCCAACACCAAAAACGCGAAAGAATATTAAACATTTCCTTGGTCTTGCGGGATATTATCGTAGATTTATAGAGAACTTTTCAAAGATCGCTAAACCTCTTTCAGATTTAACTAAACAATCCGTTGCGTTTGAATGGAAACAAGAACAGCAAGAAGCATTCGATAAATTAAAGCACGCCTTATGTTCAGAACCAATTTTGCAATATCCAAATTTTGATGAACCATTATTATAACGACAGACGCATTAGGGTATGCTATCGGCGCAATATTGAGTCAAGGAAAAATAGGAAGCGACCTACCTATTGCTTATGCCTCAAGAGTTTTGAATGACGCCGAAACGAGATACTCACCTACGGAAAGGGAATTATTAGCTTTAGTTTACGCCGTGAAACATTTTCGACCTTACGTATATGGACACAAATTTACTTTAGTAATGGATTATAAACCGCTAGAATGGCTAAATTCAGTATCCGATCCTACATCACGATTAATGAGATGGAGATTGAAATTAGCTGAATACGATTATCAAATAAAATATAAACCAGGAAAAAGAAATAAAAATGCTGACGCTTTATCCAGAAATCCTACCGAAGAAATTGAAGAAATTAAACAATTATATCCTTTACACGCGAAACGAGCATTGTCATCTTCAAGTGAAGTCTCAGTAGAACAAGAACATAAAAAACAAAAAACATCTCATCCAAGTTTTAAGAGAACATTGGAAAGCGAAGGATCAGGAAATCCAGCGCCGCATAAAAAGAACAGACCCGGTGAATTATCTCCTTATATAGAATCAAACAGCGAAACAGAAGAAGAACTATCACCAAGGAGCAAATTTCTAAAGGCTTTAGACGATAGCAGTGATAGTGGAACCGTCTCATACAATTATGAAACTGATTACGATACCGATGATTCAGAAATATGCAAGAAAGGTGAAAAAAGGAAACATGAAAGCAGCTCTTCTACTCATGTAAGACGTAGGAAACGAAAGCATAAGAGAACGAAGAAACACCGTAAGGGCTCTCCTGCAAGAGAGATTGACGAATCCCGAAACGTCAGTAAAGACATAATGGTAGATGTGGATGGAGCTGAAGGGCGCGGCCCGCGAGAGCGTCCTAGCGATGGAGACGCCGCCTGTGCAATGCCGCAAGAAGTAAGCGCTCCTGACAACGCATGCGCTTCGCGCAAGAGACCGAGCGAGAGTCACACAACGGGTGTCCCGAAAAAACGAATCGATGATAAAAAATTTTACGATGAAAATGAAATATGCGAACAACGAGAAAAATCGGAGGATGAACCTATGGACATAGCACCACCATCTAGTGATAGTTATCAAGCACAAACAAATATTGAAGTAAGAGCAGACGTTCATGCACCGCCTTCACGTACACAGATGATGCCGAAATCAAGAATCAAGATTGATAAGAATTTACCGAAATTACCAGACGATGTTGATGCTATCGGAATATTAGAAGAAAATATACCGTTAAACAAACAAGAATTAGAAGCAATGGAAGTAGATACGGATAACGAAATAGATTACGAAATAAATAAAGGATCATTGAAATACCGCGAACCAAAAACACCAAGTGATGATTCAACTGATGAAAGTCACATGAATAGACTATTTTCACCCCCTTCATATAAAGCAGTTTCTAAACCTTTACAAATAATTAATAAAAAACCCGTAAAGGTAAGAGAGACTGCTCCTAATAAAAAATCATTAAATAAAAAATTTGTGAATAAAAAACCAAGTAAGAAAATAAATAAAAAATCTAATTTAAAAGAAAAAACATTGCCAAGAGAATTACCGAAAGTAAAGGAAGTAGAAGTTGTTCCCGCTAACATTATAGATTCTCGAGATCACATATGGATGAGAAACGATAACATAATACATTTCATAAACACTAAAGGAGATCCAGTAGACAAGATAGGTGAAGAATTAATCACTAAAAAAATGTATCGGAGGCCGACGAATTTCAAGGGAATACCAGGACATGTATTACTTTCAGAAAAGGGTAATAAAAAAATTTTTGGAATAATGATTAAAGAAGAATTAGGTAATCAAATTCACGAAAAACATGTAACACAAGGATTTCATGAATTAAAAATTGGATGATACGTTCGAACATTCTTCATGCGAGTATATCCGAAAGTGACAGCGATATAGGAATACCATGGTATAGAATTCGCAATATTATAAGGCTTACATTTTCAAATACAGACATTCAGATTACGATATGTAAAGGCCTAGTGTGCATACCCGACGTCAAGGACAGACCACGTATCATACGCGAGTCCCACGAATCCAGTGTCGGAGGACATAAGGGAATCACAAAGACAGTGGCGCGAATACGTAATAAATACTATTGGGAAAATATGAAAAATCAAGTCGAGAAATTTATTCAAACCTGTAGTAGTTGTCAAAAGAAAAAATTAGTACGCGTTAAAACTAAACAACCAATGATTATAACCGATACTCCTGTAGACGCATTTGATAAAGTTGCAATGGATATAGTAGGCCCTTTGCCTATTACTGATAATGGTAATGAATACATTTTAACAATTCAGGATCAATTAACGAAATATTCGGTTGCCGTGCCTCTCGAAGTAGCAAATTCGGAGGAAATCGCGAAGGCATTTACGCGTAGATTTATTTGTCAATTTGGAAGCCCTAAAGCAATTTTGACGGATCAAGGTTCAAATTTCACTAGTTCAATGATGAAGAAATTTGCAAAATATTTTAAAATAAAACAATACTGCACATCCGCTTTCCATCCTCAATCTAACGGTTCGTTAGAAAGAAGTCACCATGTATTGACTGAATATTTAAAGCATTATATTTCTGATGAACGCGACTGGGATAATTGGCTCGAGCATGCTATGTTCTCATATAATACCAGCGTGCACGAGGGTACAAAATTTACACCCTATGAATTAGTGTTCGGCAAGACTGCGAGATTGCCTTCTGAGATAAAAACCGACGATTCTGTAGAAACGTATGACGATTATGTGAATGAATTAATCGATAAATTAACTGATTTGAGAAAATTAGCTGTAACAAATTTAGGATCAGCCAAGAGTCGTTATAAACATTATTATGACAGAAAATTAAAAACACAGGCTTATAAAATAGGAGAATTTATATATTTATTAAAAGCTAAAAAGAAAAATAAGTTCGATGACGAATATGTAGGACCATACGAAATTATGGAAGTTCTAGATAATAATAATATTAAAATATTGATAGCACCCGGTAGAATTAAGACCGTACACATAGACAGAACTAAACCTGCTCGGATTCCAGATCAGGGATGAAGGAAATCGAGTATACAGTCACGGCATTAAAAGACAATCCTGGAATATTTTTCGAGAACGTTGGAGAGATGCGTACGACCGAAAGTTCCTGGAAAATGATAACCTATATCGATCTACGCGATGTTAAAGACGTGACGGCTAAGCTTGAAGAACAATTAAATTTGATGGTCCAACGATGCAATGATCATACTTCAAATTGTGAAGTACGGCCGCGATTAACTTCACTAAATTGCATAAGTTGCAACGATATCAAAACCATATAAGCGAACTCATTGGAGAATCCCGTATAAAGAGAGCTCCTTTGGAATTTGTAGGACAACTTAGCAAAATATTATTTGGAACTTTAACATTGGAGGACGAATACGATATGCGGAATGCTATAATGCACGTAGAAAGTAAAACTAACGATCTCGCTCTACTATTTGTGAATCAGACTATAGCCACGCGAACGCGCTTCGGAGAATTGTACAACGCCACTCTGAAGATAAGGAAGCAGCTTGACATATTGGAGAGCGAGACGATGCGAAATCAACAACATCAGCACTGGTGGGAAATTACAACGAAACTCGACATGCAAATATTACAACATGAAATAGACTTAAATATTCTAATTGATGGAGTATTATTCGGAAAACAAGGATTCATCCATCCCCGCCTAATCTCACCACAGCAACTAATAAACAACTGCAAGTTAATAAAAGAGCAAAACCCTCACGCGGAATTTCCAGTAAATACCGATGAAACAGGAATGGATCAGCTTGTAAAAATTTCCGATTTACGGATTGCCTATTCCAACAACCGATTAGTTTATATTCTGCATATTCCATTACTAATCCCTGGAATATATAAAATGTACAAAGCCATACCATTACCCGCTAAACAGGCATTCGACGAAACAAAATTCGCGATAATTAAATCTGACGCAGAGCACATCGGAATAAGCGAAGACACCGATAGCTTTTATGAATTCCGAGAAGGAGAGTTGCGCGAATGCATATCATCTCACGCCGTATTTATATGCCCAGCTACTTTTCCTTTGAAGAAGATAAGGCAAGCGACGAGTTGCAATATCCAACTTTTATTAAATAAAAACATAGAAACAGAATATTGCAACATAATATTACAAAATCTGCGAGAAACATACTGGAAAGCTTTAACAACGCCCGGAAACTGGATATATACTGCAAAAAGGCGAGAAATAATTCGTATAGAATGTCAGCACAGCAACCAAGTCGAGATAGATAATTCTGGCGTTATCTCTATACGCCAAGGATGCAAAATCAAGGTAGGAACGACTACTATGAGTCATCCATCTATTCGCACCATAGAATTTGCACAACATTATACTCCAACGAGTAATTTAAGTATTTCACAGCTGTACGAACCCGTTCGAGAAAAGTATCAAATTGATCTAACAGAGGCAACACGTGAATTATGGACAGCGAATGATAGCCGCATGCTGACAACTTTCGATGACATCATCGAGAAGGCCCGTCAAATCAAGGACAGGAGGGTGCGAGAACAACGGTATATCGCTTACAGCGCTATGGGATGCGGAATAAGTATTCTAGGAATACTTATGATCACCTCCTGGGTGATAAGTCGGACTTCCTGGATTAGCAGTACCACGAATCTGCTTTATGCACGATGCTGCAGTAAGAAAGGAACTAAGGGATCTACCCCTGACCCCTCAGGAAAGAATAAAAGCCGAGACATCGAGGACCAAGACGCACAGTCTGACCAGAGAATCCATGAAGGCCCAGTGACAAGTAATAACGAAAGCGACAGCAAGCACATCACTGTTCAAGAAGAGAACCGTAAGTGATTAAACCTGAATGACTATGTATCAGTCTCTTTGGTATAATCACTTTCCAGTATGCGACACGGCGACAACCACACCTACCAAAGACGCTGGCACCGAATATTAGGACGATTGCGCCGAATCACGCTGACTATGGCCAACAACGACGCTCCCATGGATTATACCGCGGGACGTTCCTATAGACGCTCTCCTCCAGCACAACGAGCACCGCCTGAACACGATGATCGACCTCGCGGGGTGGATATTCACCCGCTGATGGACCGTGAGTGGCCCGTTCCCACCGATCCGGAGGTCTTCACCCGACCTCCCCGTGCGCCGACTCCGATTCCGAGGGCACCTGTATATGAAGTGCCACGGACACCAATGATATCATCAGTGACACCGAGGACGGGCGCCTTACTCGACGAAGTATTAGCAGAAATCAATAGACGGTCTCCAGTAGATGAGTTCAGCGACCTCGACGATCGCACCTTTTTTTTTTTTTTTTTTTTTGCGTGGGGAAATCTTCCACTACAGGAATCACTGACCTGACCGGAGTCAGGCCAGCTTTACCCTGTAGCCTCCATAGAAGGAGGAAGACGCCCTGGATCTCTGACAAGACCCAGGGGAGTGCCGGATTCTACGGACGCGCTATGTGCGCGCCCGCAGCCTACCGGCTAAAACCCCACGGGTGGCCCTACCTGCGCATATAGGTGGTGCCCGGGAACTAGTTTATGCGTCCGGACACCACCTGCGCTGAGCAAGTGTGCTCCCTACTCTGGGCCTTTAAGGCCCTAAGTGCTCTGTCGAGCGTAGTGATCTATCGTGGCGGAACGTGGGCCACCACCCCGTTCCGCCACCCCTCTCTGTGCATCAGGGCGTGACTGGTCGACCGTCGTTGTCAGCCGGCGGTCGACCGCCCGTACTATGTGAGCCCTCCCCGTCGGGGGAGGACCCATCAGGATGCACGACCTAAACTCGCGGTCTCAGTGACCGCGTGCATTCGCCCAAGTGGGGCGACGTGGGTCGGTCACGACCCACGGTCTATCTTATGGCGCATTCGCCGCGGCGTGATTGAACTGCTCGCGACGAATGCGCTCCGCTGCCTCTTTGGCGGACATCACCTGGCCACAGTAGGTCAGGAATGCCCGCCACTTCTCTATATCCCCGACCGCCTCCGCCACGACGGCCGGGAGGGAGAGATCATTCCCGATCTCTCCCCGAAGGACACGGCGCTGCTCGTCCCAAGCGGGACACACCTCCAAGGTGTGCTGCGCCGTGTCCACCTCCTCGTTACAGTGGTGGCATTTGGTATCCGCCTCTTTCCCAATGCGACACAGGTACTCACCGAAGCATCCGTGCCCAGTGAGCACCTGTGTCGCTCTGAACGATAGTCCGCGTCCCCGTCCACCCAGCCATTCGTCCAGGTGGGGCAGGACGGCGTCGACGGTCCGCCTGCCGTACTTTACTACGGCAGGATTGGCGAGTTGTCCACGCCATCTCTCCGTCAGGACCGCCTTTTCCTGGAGCTTAATGACTCTACTGGCCTTGTCCCACTGCTTGCCCCTAGGGAGCTGCAGCAGTCTTGTCCGCCTATGCACCTCGGCGTGACAAGCCGCTACCAACTCGAGGGGCGGGAGTCCGGCCAGCACCGTCGCCGCGGCGTGCGACACGGTGCGATATGCCCGCGACGCTCTGACGGCTATCACCCGCTGGACCCGATTTAGTTGGGCCCTGATGCGGGCGGAGCCAGCCGCCATGGGCGCCCAAATTGGGGCACCGTATAGCGCCACGGACTGCACCACCGCGACGTAGAGTCTGCGAGCATATCCGCTCGCCCCCCCCAGGTTCGGCATTAGCCGGGCCAAGTTGTTGGCCGTAGCCATCATTCTGGGGGTTATGCGAGCGAAATGCTCGCTAAAGCCCCAGGTGCCGTCCAGCCAGAGGCCTAGCAACTTCATGCAGGCCCCTACTGGGACGCGGACATCCTCCACTTTGATGTATAATCCGGGCGGCTTACCCTTGGAGCGATCGTGGAAAAAGACCGCCTGGGTCTTTTGGGGAGCCACCCGGAGTCCCAACCTCTTTATGGCGGATACCACGCACGCCACTGCAACGTTGGCAGTTCGCTGGGCCTCCTCCCATGTTTCCCTCTCCACCCCCAGAAAGGTGTCATCCGCAAAAGCATTTAACCAACACCCGGGGGGGAGAGGGGTTCTAAGTACGGAGTCGTACCCCAGATTCCACAACAGTGGTCCTAGTACCGACCCCTGGGGTACGCCCCGCACTACCAGCCTAACCATCAGGTTACCGTCCTTGTCTACGTATAGCAGGCCCCTGTCCCGGAAGTAGTCATAAATGACCGCCACCAGGTAGGGAGGCACGTTATGGTGCAACAGTGCCTCCCTGATGACGGGCCAGGGCAGGGAGTTAAACGCGTTCTGGATGTCAAACGAGACACCCAGAACTACCCTGCCCTCCTTCGCAGCGGCCCCCAAGAGGGCTCGGACTTTCGCGATCGCGTCCATTGTCGATCGGCCCTCCCGGAAGCCGTATTGGACCTCGCTCAGGTCCGGACCTTCCCGGGACAGGTGCTGGACGAGACGGGCAGCGATCACCCTCTCGAACAGTTTCCCCGTCTCATCCAGCAGGCATATCGGACGATAACCCGACGGCTGGTCGGCCGGCTTACCCTCCTTGGGGAGGAGGACCAGCTTTGCCTTCTTCCATGGTTTTGGGAACCGGCCTTCCCTCAGGCACCTGGTGAAGAGGGCCCTTAGGTGTTCGGCCAGTTCCCCGGTGACCCAAGTCCACGCCTTCCCAGGAATGCCGTCAGGCCCGGGCGCTTTGCCCGCCTTCAGCCTCCTGGCGGCAGCCTGGAGCTCCTCCATCGTGACCCCGAGTTCCTCGTCGTTCCACTCCGCGAGAGGCGGAGCGGGTCCCCCGTTGATCCTCTCCCCCTCGTCGTCGGGGAAGAGGGTTTCCACGACCTCTTCAAGGAACTCGGGGTCAACAGACTCTGTCGTGGGGGGCGCCCGGGGTTTTAGTTTGTTCAAAACTATCTTATACGGGCGCCCCCACGGGTCATCTTCCAGCGTTTGGAGGAGCTCCCCCCAGGCGCGATCCTTGGCCACCTTCACCGCATTGGAGAGGGCCCGCTTGGCGGAGCGGTAGCCCTCGCCAGCTTCCTCCAATTCCAGAGGGTCCTGCCGGGCCCTAGCCCTCAGGTAAACCCTTCTGGCGTGGACGGAGGAGCACCGCAGTTCAGCGATCTCCTCCGTCCACCAATACATCGCCTTGCGCGGGATCGGCCTGGATCGGGGCATCGCGGCATCACATGCCTGCTTCATGATGGCCCCGATTCTTTCCGCCTGATCCTCCACGCTGGCCGCGGCGTCTAACAGCACGCTCTCCCCCCACAGGGCAGTGTGTATCGCCGCTCGATACAGGTCGGGATTGGCTTTTCTCCACTGCCATCTCGGGAACATGTCGCGCGTTGCCCTTCGGCGTTCCACGACTTCCCGAGGGGTGGTCGAGAGGGAGAACTCCACGTACTCGTGGTCCGACATGGTTACTACCCCCTCGACCACCCGCCATCCCGCGACCAGGCGACACCCCTCCGGGTTTGCCAGCGTGACATCCACTATGGATGCCCCGTTTGGCCTCACGCATGTCCATGCGTTCCCCCGGTTGAGGGGAACCATGTTCCTTTCCGCGAGCCATTCCTCCAAGTCCCTACCCCGGCCGTTCGTGACCGGAGAACCCCACAGTGCCGACTTGGCATTGAGGTCCCCAGCCACGACTATCGGGGCGGGACTGAACCTGTTCAGATGCATCCCAATTTCATCCAAGATGTCTCTGAACTCCGCTATAACCCTGTTAGGGGAGACGTAGACGCTGACCACGACCACCCGTCCCCACCTAACTATGACGAAGCCGTCCCCCGCCGTCAATTTGGCGCAGGGTTCGGGGTCCTTTGTCTGTCGCCACGTTGCCGCGGCGAGGCCGCACCGGCTTACCGCCCAACACGGGTGGTTGTCCGGCACCCGGTACGGCTCCGCTATGATACCCAGACCACTGCCGCGCTCTGCCATGGCCTGTAGGAAGAGGTCCTGGGCAGCGCGACAGTGGTTCAGGTTCGCTTGAAGGACTCTGGATGTGAGTGTATTAGCCATTACATCTCCACATCAGAGTCCCTCCCAACTGTCACCCCTTCTACCCCTTGTTCACTGGGGGTTTGCTCCTCCACCGCGTCCTTGTCCGGCGGGTTGTCGGCCTTCCTACTAGCCGATTTGTCCCTCTTCCCTTGATCCCTCTTTTTATTCGAGGGCTCGTCTTGATCCCCAGAGGGGCGCTTGGTCGCCTTTTTTATTCTCCTCTCCTTGTCGGGCGCCTCCCTCGTCGGCACGTCTTGAGTTGACCGTACCGACTGGGTGTTTTTACGCCCCGGTTTCCGCCTCCTCTTCGCGGAGGAGCAGGCTTTGCCCCCGGCTCGGTGGTTGGAGGGCCTACCCAAGTCGGCGCAGAGTGGGCATTTTACCTCCCCACTGCAGTCCTTGGCTACATGGCCCTCCTCGCCACACCTGTAGCACCGAGTGCTTCTATCAACCTCGCTGGTGCAGGTGGCTCTCACGTGCCCCCCCTCCAGGCATTTATAGCACTGAAGGGGGCGCGCCGTGAGCACCTGCACCCTGACCGCGAACCAGCCCAGCGTTAGCCGGCCGTTTCCTTGCTGGATCGCCCTGACAGCCGCGACCGGGCACTTGACCCAAGCCGTCCTCTGTCCATTCGCACCAGCCCTCAATGCCCCCACCTGTACTTGGGCGGGTGAGCACTTGCCAATGTCCGCAATAGTCGCGGCAATCTCCTCCTGGGAGACAGAATCGTCGATGTCGAGGATTCTTATCTCCCCCGTTTTTACCGGTCTTGTGACGGTAACTCCCTCCCTACCGGCAAAGAGTGCGCCCATACTGGCGGCTAATTTATCCGCCCTTTCACCGCCTTCTCTGCCGGGTAGCTCGATGAGGAGGGCTCCAGTCTGTGTTTTCTTAGACTTCAACGGGCCCTCAATTTCGAGGTCTTTAAGCGATATTTTACCTCTAGCTTCTTTCATCAGGGTTTCGTAGTTTCCCTGGAGGTCGGTTAATACCACCGCTGCCGTCCTTGGTGGTCGGCCGACCTTGACGGTCTCGCCGACCTCTTTCCCGGCGCCCTTCCCGCTTCCTCTTTTAACGGGCTGTGGCTTGCCATTGACTCTCTTTGTCGAGTCTCGTCCCTTTGCAGTCTGTTTCCCCTTTGACTGCTGCTGCTGCTGCTTTTGCCCCGCCTGCGGAGCTTGCTTCGGCAGCGCCTTTCCTCTTTTCTTGTCCTTCCTTCTGACCACCTCGGACCATGTCGGCTGCGAGGGGGTCCCACCTGAGGGCGGGATAGCCGGCGTTGTCGCACCGGCCCCCGCGCCCGCGGCCTTGTTCCCCCCCTTCATGGATCCAGGCGCAGTGGTTGAGGCTGTCACCTTCTTCTTCCCTTTCTGTCCCGCTTTTTCCGAAATTTGGTTGCGGGACTGCGATCGGGCTGGCATCGGCCTTTTAACGGGCCTTACCTCCGTCCTTGTGTCGTTGGACTGGGGTGACGCTACCGTCACTCCCAGTCCATGTGCTCCATTTATCACCAGTGAGTTGACCACTGTGACTAAGGTCGCGAGCTGCGAGGTCAGCTCGCTCAGGGTAGTCTCCATCTTGTCCACCCTCCTTAGTACGGCCCTGTCACCGGCACTCATGGCCCTCGGTCCCGTCGCACCGGCGTCTCCGAGTTCCTCACTTCCTGCCGTGGTTATCTCGGGCTCGGTGACCATCACGGTGTCATCACTTTCCGGGAGGATGGCTGCCTCAATCACCGCAGGTGGCCTCCCTCCCAGGGAGGGTCTCGTCACTGCAGGGGCGCCATCCCTGGCAATCTCGGCTAGCAGGCGTTGCCTGTTTCTTTCGGCTGCCTCCAACTCCTTCCTCTCTTTATCGAGTTTCTCTCCTTCCCTCCGGATCTCTTCCCTCTTCTTTTCGAGGTCCAGCTTATCGCGTTCTATTCTTTCCCTCTCTTTCCTTCGTTCATCGTCTTCTTCGTCAGAAGACGAGTCCTCCCTCAGTGGATTCTTTCTGGCTCCACTGATTCTCTTCTTCCTAACGACCGTGTCCCGGAGGTGGTAGCTCGACGAGGGTTCGTCCACCATCTCCACTTCCACGGCCGCTCTGTCCCTCTCCTCCGCACGCTTCCGCAGCTGCTCCATCTCCTCTCGGAGCTTGGCGTTCACTTGCCTCAGGCTCTCGACCTCCACATCCTTAGCTATCGGTTCATCCGCCTTTGTGCGGTTGACCAAGTGAGCCGCAGCCGCCGAGATCACCGAGGCGGCCTTGTTGAGGCACTTCCTGTCTCCACTCCTGAGCGCTTTGCTCTTGGAGTTCACCTTGTCCACGGTGGAGACCTGCTCGATGATCCTCATCGCCAGGTCCTCCACCGGGGCATCCCTGAGCTCCTCGTTGTAACGCTTTTCGGTCACCTTTCGGTTCTTTGAGAGGTTGGCCGCGATCTTGGGATCGTCTAGTTCCCTTAGCCTTCTCTCCTCTTCCAGGCGTACTTGCCTGGCCCAATCAGCCTTCTTTACTTCAAATGCGCCAGTTGATTTTGGCCTACCCCGGGGCCTTTTCTTTTTAGCCCCCTCACTCTCCCTATCCCGACTTTTCCTCGCCTCTTCCTCTTTCTTATCTATCGCGGGATTCGATGCCTCGATCGAGTCATCGCTCATCACGTCCGTATCGTCGACTTCAAGGGGGGTATCCCTTATCGTCTGCTCTCGGTCACTGCCGCTCCTACCGGAGCCGCGGATTGCGTTACGTGACCGACTTCGACTTATGGCAAGTCCCGTCTTTGTGCCACGATTGCCTCTCGTTCTGGATCGGGAGGATCTCTGGCCGTCCCCCTTCGACGAGGAGTCGACCACCACCACTTGCGAGTTGCTTTGCTTCCTCGCTTTCGCGCTCTTCGGACCGGCATTGCTGCCAGGTCTTATCGTGCGCTCCTTACTTCCCCTTTTTGAATCGGAGCATTGGCTCCCTTGAGCGATAGCCAGTTCCTCACCCAGGCTCGCCCGAGACCTGGATGACAGCCCGTCGTCGGATGACGACATGAGGGCAGCCGGGACGGTACTGCCCTCACGCCGGTCACTGGCCGTCCGAACGACCTGTGACGGTAACTTTTCCTCCGTTACGTTGTACATATCATCGTTTTGGTGGTGGTTTGTTTTCGGGGTACCTTCCCCTAGGCTGGTTGCCCACCACGGCTAACGAGCCCAGCCTGCCCGAGCTCGGGTGTCCCCGGGTTCGCCAAACCCGTATCGAAGACGCCTCCCGGGAAATATCCCGGAAGCCGCCCCCGACCCGTGAGGCCACGCCCGCCGATCGACGCCAGCGCCAGAGACCCCCCGCTCCCCCACCCACGCACGACGAGGGGAAGCCGGCCGAGCCGACGCTCGATCCCAGCACCGGCCGAGCGAACCCGATCCCGGCCCCCGCCGCACGCGAGAGGAGAGGAAAGACAAGGCCCCCCGCCAACGCCACCAACGGGCATCTACTCGCGCCGCCGACCCTTGCGTCCGGCGGCCTGACCCGCCGGCCCTGGCCTGGGAATACGTCCCAGCGGCCCGACGGGTCCCCCACCCAGGCAGCCCGACCCCGGCCTCCGAATACGTCGGAGCGGCTCGGGACTGCCCTCCGTGTTGGAGACACCGTGGGACCACGTCCCTGGTGTGCACGTCTCCAACACGGGCCTCCCCTTTGGTCGTCCCTGCATCACGTACAGGGACTTCCGAAAGAGGGTTACCCCCGTCTCCCCTGCCGGAGCACCGGCGTGCAATGGGTCGCGAGACGGGGGGTCTTCCCACTCCCTCGGTGAGACGGCATCCCTGCCCACCTCGGGAGTGGGGACCACCCACCCTGGATCCCCTAAGACCCCAGCGAAACCTCTCCCGCCCCGCCGGAGCACCGGCGTGCCATGGACGAGAAAGGCCCGCTCCCCCCACGACAGGTCCGAATCCCCCGACCTGCCGGAGCACCGGCGTGCAATGGTCGAGCGATTCGAACCCACCCCGCGGTTTTTTATCGAGGTTTTCCTTCCTCTAGGCCGGTGGGAGGAGTCAAAAACTCCCCCCTAACGGTCCCGGCCGACCGGGCGTTTGTAGTCAGGGTCGCCTTCCCCTACCGGCAAATCGGGTGCGATCCTAGGACCGCACCCTTAAGGGGGTTGCCGGACCCCCGTTCTTCCCGCCTCTCCAGCCCGTAGGCCGGCGGCAGGAAGGGAGGACTCTTGGACCCCGCACCTCACCAACGAGCCACCGCAGCGTCCTCTGCAAACAGAGGACGCCGGACATGGCCCGTCGGATCCGAACGGGGAGCCCCCTCACCACGCCAAGGTGGCCCTCCACGAGGGGGGACGATCGCACCTCCTTCCCTGACACCACAAAGCCATCGCCCTCTTACGTCAACGCCACAGCGGCCGGAGCCGAGAAATACATAGAGATGGGATCAACTCTATCCCGACATGCAGAGGCTGGAAGTAGCAGAAGCTCTTTGCACCCGCCGAGCACCCCGAGCAGCCTACTACAAGGTGCTTCCGCGTACGATTATTTGGACGAGCCATCATTTCGACACCACATCATAGGTGAGCGTCAACGGCCGATGATGCCGATTCCCCAAACTTCACCCCCACCACCTCGCCACCTGCAACCCTTACCGACACCCGTATATTACCGCGACTACTCCAATGATCATGTACGCCCTGCGTACAATTTGATATGTCATTCGGCCTGGTATGTGCAGATAAACGATTTGACAATATGTTCTGACTGTGCCACGAGCGAGCACACTTTTTGCGCGACAAACCGAGCGAACGCCGCATGGCGTCATTTACACCTAATTTCGCGAACATTTATGCACACCGACATACACTGTAGCCGATGTTATACATTGTTAATTCGAACGCGCCGCGCCATAGATTGCCAATATTGTCGGACAGTGATTATTGAATTACGCGGAAGAACAGATCATCTAACTTACAAAATTCTTTGCGAAGCGGTGATACCGCGCGGACCGATTTAACATTTTTATACAATTACATTATGTAAACTAATCATATATTCATTTATTTTACATATATATATATTACTACTTTCAATATTACGATTATTTTCATTTTTGCTTTCAGTATATTTTCTGGAGGGAACAGTATTATTATTGTGCGCCCTCGTGCTTATGTTAGGATTATTACGAATAATCAAAGAATAATTTTTTACTTAATATCATTATCTTGCGATTATAATAACGCGAGCGACCTAGCTATAAGGATACTAATACACATACGATTATACTAACCATTCAATTATACAAATATGTACTTGTGGTGAAGGGTTTTAATAAATAAAAACATGTATTTTAACTAACATAGATTCCACTAATTGGTGAAGGATCTTAATAACCCCGTTAGTATAAGTATTTCATATACATATATATTTCGTAGTAATGATCAAATAATAATTACTATCGTAGCAATCAGCCCATAACTTTAAGTTCATAGATAATAAATAATTAAGAAAGGGGAAATGGTTCGCTTAAATGCATATAAAAGTTAAAATTAATCAACTTTCATTCTTTTACTGTTAGAATTAGAACATATCCATAAGATAAATCCTTCCATGATTATCACATCCAACGTTCCTTGCTTGTAATCTACAACAAAATAAATAACGAAATAAGTCAGCATCCTTGTATACACATATCTATATACATATAATACGCTGGGTTAAAGCTTTAATTAATAATAACGACAACTTTAAATAATAATAATAACCTTACATAATAATGAATCATCCAAGATTATTTCGCACCTATAACAGACAAATAAAGTAAAATTAACACTTACATATTTTACATGCCTTAATAGTAGATTGAATACTTAGCTTAATGAATTAAGATAGCAGCATTTAGCAGCATTAACCAATTATCGCCGTATTATTGCCGTCACCTATAATCATAAAAGAAATACATTAGCCTTAACATTCTTACGAAATAAAATACGTGCCCAATACTCAATTATATTATTTCTTACAGAACTAAGCAAATTGTCACCAACAAGCCTTGTATTAGAAGCAAATAGATTACGCAAGCTTGCTTATTGGCTGGATTTAGACGAAGCTAGAGAAAGAATACGCGGTAAATACTTAAACATATATAAACGAAAATGAAATAAAACAAAAAAAAATATATAATAATAGTATAATAATATCATTGTAATACTAATAATAAACAATATGTAACACACACATATATATATGTATCATTAAAGTCTTATAGAATAAAGGAAAAAGTGAATATCTAAACTATATTATCCAATAGAACATAATTTCAATAATTTAAGACTTACCTAATATCTTTATTATATTCATACGACGAAATCGCAGTGACAACAATGCAATGAGATCTGTAATAAATAGAGACAATACGTATTATTAATTAATCAATATCCGAATAAATGATAAAAATAATGATAATAATACTAATAATAAATAAAAAAAAAAAAAAAAAACACAAAAAATATAATAATACAAACATCATTTAATATTCTCGTATACTATTTAAGAAGTTAATGAACCGATGCTTAATAAATACGTATTCTAGTAACAATATAATATAACGATTTAGTAAAGGATTGCATGATGACAAAAATATAAAATTTTAATAAAAAAGAGAAGCACAAGGCGACGGACCAACGACAATAAAAATATACCTATACCTACGCACATGCATATATACATATATACTATTATTTAAAATAAGATTCGTACTAGTATTTCTTACAGAATATACATATATATATACATTACCTTATATTACCTTGATTTAAATACGCTCAGTCGTAGCAACCGCTACACCACTGCCCATACGTCAAACTACCTACATAAAAGGACAGAATATATAATTAATTGCAATAATTAATTACGTTTGCTAAATACGCGCTAAGTAACAACATAATACACGCGTTTAGTAAATATTAAATCATCGCATAACGACCAAAAAAAGAAAAAATAATAATAAAAAAATATAATAATAACAATATTTTATATTCAATTATCTCTAATGATTATTAATACATAATACTATACATCAACAACCGAGTGAATCTAGGAAAATAGAAACAGAATAAAAATAATATACAATTTTAGTTCAACCACTCAAATATCTCTCTAAAATAACTCTGCTTTTCTGTAACTTAAATACTTTACTTTACAATCACATATATAAATCACTTATGCATTACCTAAAGAATAGTTCGATCTACGCAAATTTAGACATAGCAACACCGTTTTTACACTGTCATCCACAACTCAGAACTCTGTATACGAATCACATATAAAATTAATCAAGCATATAAACATATTCCATAAAAGAAATACATTAGCCTTAACATTCTTACGAAATAAAATACGTGCCCAATACTCAATTATATTATTTCTTACAGAACTAAGCAAATTGTCACCAACAAGCCTTGTATTAGAAGCAAATAGATTACGCAAGCTTGCTTATTGGCTGGATTTAGACGAAGCCAGAGAAAGAATACGCGGTAAATACTTAAACATATATAAACGAAAATGAAATAAAACAAAAAAGTATATAATAATAATATAATAATATCATTGTAATACTAATAATAAGCAATATGTAACACACACACATATATATATGTATCATTAAAGTCTTATAGAATAAAGGAAAAGGTGAATATCTAAACTATATTATCCAATAGAACATAATTTCAATAATTTAAGACTTACCTAATATCTTTATTATATTCATACGACGAAATCGCAGTGACAACAATGCAATGAGATCTGTAATAAATAGAGACAATACGTATTATTAATTAATCAATATCCGAATAAATGATAAAAATAATGAAAATAATACTAATAATAAATAAAACAAAAAAAAACACACAAAAAATATATAATAATACAAACATCATTTAATATTCTCGTATACTATTTAAGAAGTTAATGAACCGATGCTTAATAAATACGTATTCTAGTAACAATATAATATAACGATTTAGTAAAGGATTGCATGATGACAAAAATATAAAATTTTATTTAAAAAAAAGAGAAGCACAAGGCGACGGACCAACGACAATAAAAGTATACCTATACCTACGCACATGCATATATTGTGACGTCCTGGGTGGTCCGAGTTGTCGATCCGCCAAGACGTCCTTCGCTGTGGGTCCTTTATTCGTGCAGTTAAGGAGGTAAAACCCCAGGACAATTAACTTCCCTGAGCGATGTGGATCACAGGCTTCGTGGATCAATTGAGGTAGGTATTCGAAATGCAATTGAATCACTTCTATCTTTTCTTTTGTAGTATAAAACGGAATTTATTGTTACAATTCACGATACAAGTGGTTTTTGGAAGAGGGTGGAGCAAGCTGAAGATGATATGTCGGCTTTCTTGGCTCATTCCACTCTCTCGGTTTGAGGGCGGAAAGTTGTGCTTTTATACAATTTTGGAAACGGTAGTGGGGGTTTAACTTCGCTTAGTTACAATGAGTCATAGCTTCTATGGTCTAACTTTCTCTCCTTATATGGCCATAGTTTCGCCTAGCCTTGGCAAGCTCGTAAAATAGTCTTATTCTAAAGCGAGGCTTGGATTTCACTTTGGTGAGTCATACAGGTGACTCATCTACTTCTATTTCTATCCTAACATGGCCTTGTGACGAGAACGATACCTTCTTTATTGTAAAATCTTGTTTTAGAAATCTTTAATAATTTTAATCTTGAAATAGGAAAAATTACCCATATATTACTGTTAATTTATCTTTAGACATACTTTACATGAAATAGAATAATCCGATTACACAATAAAAATAGTTATCAGCATGTCTAAAGCATGAAATGAATGAAAGATATTGCTCTCTTCGTCTAACGGCTACTACGGTACATAAGTCTCTCTCTCTCTCTCTCCTATAGGTTTGTTCGATATTTGAATCTCGCTTAAATTTGTATTTCTATGTGGCATATGGTATAATTCTATCTTTCTCAGGTCCGTGTGTGACTCTAAGCACTATCGCTAATTAAGGTAATGAGTAGCCGCATATAATTGTTTATAACAATTAATAACAATGATGAATAAAATGTTGTTAGAAGCAGTTTCTAGGTTCTTAACATTATTTTAGTATTAGCGCATGCAAGTGGAAATGGTTAGCATTTTGCTAATATAGCAAACTAGCGAAATTAAATTATTTATATAAATGAAGTTTTTATTATTGTTATATCTCGGAAACAGTTGGGAATTTGGTAGTGGTGTATAGGAAGGATATGGTAGGGTTTTTCCTGAACTACAATATAACATAAGAAAATTTTTATTGTTTATCTTTTTATTTGTTGATGATAATTTATTTATTAAACAATTTGAGACTTTCTCATTTATGCATTAACTCACTGGCTTCTCCTTAATTATGTGGTTTTGATTCTACAATAAAATAATTTATTTGTGTGACATCTCGTTTTATTGTTATAAATATTTTGTGAATAAACAATTGTAGAAATAAAAGTTATTGTTATTTTTTACAGGTGTGATAATGCAGTGAACGTTGGCACTGTTAGAATTTGCATTTACCTAAACGAGGTTTTCATGAGTGTGACGTATAATTGCCAATTATATGGCACAGTGCTGACGGAGGTATGTATATTGTTAATTAATTAGGTGTAGCGAGTTATTATTAATTATATTTTTCATATGAGCTTAAAGAGGAAGGTTTGAACTTAATTTACATGCAATCAGGGGATTTTTTCCAGTCGTAGTTTGGGAGATATTAAGGATCAAAGTTTGAAACAGTCGATTTTTCACATTTTTGTGGAGTATAATTTCAATTATATGGCACAACTCCCATGCTATTCCGTTATACCGGGTGTCTTTCCCTTTGGAATTTTCTGTAGCCTTTACTAGAGGAGTAACGAGGTTTTGACTTATACAAAAGTTATTGTATGTGATCTGAGGAACAAGATAAAAATATTTATCTATATTGTTAATAATCTATTTGTAATTGTTTATAACAATAAATTGTAAAATTGAATTATTAGGTAGTAAATATTTTTCTATTAAATGATGCTAATGATTATTCTCGACACGTATTTATTTCGTTTTCGTTTCTCAGTCTTTTCTTTGTATTTTATTTTATTTTACTTAAAATTTATATTGCTGTCCTCGTCTTACTCATAGCAAATTCACATAAGGCGAGTATTAAACTATTCTCGTCTTTCATATAGGAGGCCGTATGCTGGCTTATTGCATAGGGAGGATGTATTAAACTATCTCTTTCTTCATGCCTATGGGATAAGTCTATCTCTCTCGGATTCGTGAGGCGAATATTCACTTTTCAATCCCTTTTATTAATTTAATTAATTTAAATAGAAAATCGGGGTTAACGCTATTGACATTTAGGGACATGGAAGATTCCATTTTTCGCATAATAATTGAGTGTCAAAATTTTCATTCAAAAATGATTTTCATTATAGCCAAAACGTGTAAAAGACTAAGAATATTGCTGTAAAAGTTTAAAATGGCGGACTTGAAACTTTAATAATTTATAACTCGGAAACGGTAAGAGATAGAGAAGTGGGGTTTTCTTTGGGTGCGTTCGGGGAGACGCTATTAGCGCTACCTAGCGCTACTGGCTGTTCGCGGAGCTCTATGGTAGCGCTACCAAACGCTGTCGTGACGTCATTACTGGTAGTGTTATACGTCATAACTGCTCGCTACCAACGCTCTTCCTTCCGAGGTAGTGCATTGATAGCGTTAGCGTTTACAGGCTCTATGAACAGCGCAATAGTGAATGGTAGTGAATTGATTCGTATGTACTTGGCCGGAAATAAACGTTTGTTTAAAGAATCTCTATATGAAATTGTTTGTATTTCGTATGAAGACTTTTGAAGTGCAATTGAAAAGGTTTGTGAGTTATTCGTTTAATTGTAATTAATTATTTACTTTTACACCATGATGCATTTATATAGCCGAAATAGATAAATTAATAAAAGTTTTTATATGGAATCGTTTGTATTTTGTATGAAGAGTTATGAAGTGTGATTAAAAAGGTTTGTGAGTCACCCAGATAATTTTAATTAAATATTTATAAACTTTTGTTAGAGCCATTTATTGCTTTTTCTTACAAATCGTTTTTTACAATGTCTCGCTTTTCTTGCTCAGTAGCTTCTGTTTTTCCTGCCTCGTTCGTCACGCTCGTCCCTTTTAAGTTTATAAATATTTAATTAATTGTTTTCAAGATACGATCACTTTATTAGCATTACTAATGTCTTTTCTTTCACAAAAGAAAATAAAATTTATTTTTCTCACCACCGGGCCGAAAGCGACAACTTTCGTCCCGCTACGCGGGACGAAGTTCCCGTTTTTCGGCTCCGTCGATGAGAAAAATCGTATACACTCCTCGGGCAGTAAATAAGAAAGCCTCAGATCACATGTTTGTCGACCTCGGCTTCGCCTCGGCCGACAATTACATGTGATCTGAGACATTTCTTACTTTACTGCCCTAGGTGTGTAATATACTATTAAAATGTTATTCCTGACAAAATCTAGGCTTAATATTGTAATTAAGTCTAGTATATATAAGTCTTACATAGTTTATATTATAAACTATGTAAGACTTATATATACTAGGCTTAATTACAATATTAAGCCTAGATTTTGTAAATCTAGATACTGCATGTAAATTACTTAGACTAGGTATTGCTTAGGTATATATAGATTATAAAAACTGTAATAAAAGTTATATATAGCTTAATGAACAAAATTCATATACAATAATTTTTTCATTGTATTAAAAGTATAAATTAATTTTATATAGCATATAATTAAATGGAACCGAATATGAATATATCATTAAAAAATATATTTAATTATATTTCTCATTTTATATATAAAAACAATGTCACTCAATTGGACAATAAGTTTTACTAGAACAAAAATATTTGTTAAAATATTATGATCTAATCTAAAACGTCGCTTAATGTTAATAAATAAAATATAAAAATAATCTAACCTGTTCATTTATAATATTCAGGAGAACGGTTTTGTGGATCATATATATTAAAAATTCCTTAGGAGATTGCTGCTTGTTTGCGAGATATTCAGCAACACCTCTAACACATTACACATTAAAGAGTCGGATCCAGAAGTGCTCCGCAAACATGAGAGTTTCATGAATTTAAAATCGCTTTTTTATATTTTGTAAAATAGTTTCTTTAAGTTGTTTTACTTATACGTGTAAATGAATCGTATTCATTTACACACATACTACTCTCAACTTCTGTCCTGAAAATATTAAAGAAGTAATTGATACAACAGCATCCCTTATACAAATTTAATAGTGTAAGTGATTATTTGGCTAGTAATTAATTACTTATTTTGAGTATTAAAATAATTAAAAACAGTACTTTTAATACTCAAAATAAGTAATTAATCACTAGCCAAATAATAATCACTTACAGTATTAAATTTCTGTAAGGGATCTATTAACTCAGCTTTTTAAATTTGGCGGCGCAGGGGTCTACGAAACGCTACTGCTAGAACGCTACTGCTGTTCATGGAGCTCGCATTCGCTAGCGCTATCATGGCTCCATGAACGGAGTTAATAGCGTTAGCGTTGGTAGCGCGATAGCAAGCTCCCCGAACGCACCCTTTATAGTATTTAGATGGTTAAGGGCTGTTTTTAAGGGTGTTCAAAATTTTTGTATTTTATGGATTTTTGTAATTTTTATTTATATTTCGGAATCGGGAAGAGCTAAGAGACGGGAATTTTTATAGGATTGTTTGATATACTCCACTGAGTTCCTGTGGTAATTTTATTGATTAAATTTTATATTTATTTTATAATAAATTTTTATTTCAATTTGTTTATTTTGAAAGATATGAAAATAAGTTATGGACAAAAGTTGTTTGACTTCTTACGACGCTTCCAATTATCATATTAGTTTAGTCGGATAACGACTCGTTTTAATTGTTTATAATAATATAATTGAAAATGTTTATAAGACGATCATTGTTTTGTCGTGATAATGTTTCTATGGGATAGAGAAATATGTTTCTGTGATTGCATTGTTTCTAATTAAATGATTTATATTTTAATCTAATTTTTAGTAACTTGTCAAGATAGAACATTTATTTATTTCCGTTAGATCCGTGAATAAATGTGGATTTGTGCGGCATAAAGAGCCTTATGGTGCTTGCATTAGTGATAAATAATGATAATTGACTGACTTCAGTCATAATTCAGAGGTGCTTTATGGACAATTTAATTACTTGTCCAAATTCCAGTTTTGTTACTAGACGGCGGCGGCTTAAGGCGGCCGTATATTATTTGTGAACGCGCATATGGAGACATGTGTCAGCTGCTTTAAGAACGCGTACAGCTGATTGACTATTGTGACAGTTAAGTGAAGATGGATGTTGCAAGTTACTAACTTAATTGTTGTTTGCAGGTGCTGTGTACGAGCAATTAATCGAAAGGAAGGAAAAGAAAAATTTTATGCTGACAAACAGGCGGTGGCTTTGGTCGTGAGACGTGACATCTCCTATACGAAAGACGAGGATAGTTTAATACTCGCCTTATGTGAATTCGCTATGAGTAAGACGAGGACAGCAATAGAAATTTTAACCCGTTGACTGTGTATGACGGCTATAGCCGCAAAAACAAAAGTGGCCAAGAGTGTGTATGACGGCTATAGCCGCAACGTAGAAAAAACAAAGTAAAACTTTCTGGATTTGCTTGAAACTTGTTACTCGGGGGTTTCTGGGGTCGCTGATTACAAATCCGAAGTCAGATGTACAAAATTCAAAATGGCGGATTGTCACGTCTGACGACCCATCTACCACCGCCTGTTTGTCAGCATAAAAAAAAATTTTTTTTCTCTTCCCTTTCGATTAATTGCTCGCACACAGCACCTGCAAACAACAATTAAATTAGTAACTTGCAACATCCATCTTCACTTAACTGTCACAATAGTCAATCAGCTGTACGCGTTCTTAAAGCAGCTGACACATGTCTCCATATACGCGTTCACAAATAATATAGGCTGCCTTAAGCCGCCGCCGTCTAGTAACAAAACTGGAATTTGGACAAGTAATTAAATTGTCCATAAAACACCTTTGAATTATGACTGAAGTTAATCAATTTCATTATGCAAGCACCATAAGGTCCTCTATGTCGCACAAATCTTTCATATCCCTAAATGTCAATAGCATTAACCCCGATTTTCTATTTAAATTAATTAAATTAATAAAAGGGATTGAAAAGTGAATATTCGCCTCACGAATCCGAGAGAGATAGACTTATCCCATAGGCATGAAGAAAGAGATAGTTTAATACATCCTCCCTATGCAATAAGCCAGCATACGGCCTCCTATATGAAAGACGAGGATAGTTTAATACTCGCCTTATGTGAATTCGCTATGAGTAAGACGAGGACAGCAATATAAATTTTAAGTAAAATAAAATAAAATACAAAGAAAAGACTGAGAAACGAAAACGAAATAAATACGTGTCGAGAATAATCATTAGCATCATTTGACAGAAAAACATTTACTATTTAATAATCCAATTTTGTAACTTATTGTTATAAACAATTATAAATGCATTATTAACAACATCAATAAATATTTTTATTTTATTCTTCAGATCCTATACAACAACTTTTATATAGGTCAAAACCTTGTTACCCTATTAACCAAAGCGGTATAAAATTTTAAAGTAACCCAGGGCCGTAGTAGCAAATAAAAATAAATCCCTCGATGCAGCGCCCCACAAAAAGGAAAATGTTTGCTGTACCAGAGACCCGACCTATATAGCATTGTAGCATTGGTCAAGCATAGTCGAAACCCAACTAACATTTATTTATCTAACTGGTTATTTACGAAATATTTATAACAATAAAATAAAGTATTATATAAATAAATTATTTTATTGGAGAATCGAAACCGCGTAATTAAGAGGAACCTAATAAACTAATATGCGAATATAAAAAACTCTCAAATTGTTTAATAAATAATTTGCCATTAACAAATAAAAATATAAACAATAAAATTTTCTTATGTTATATTATAGTCCAGGAAAAACCTTACAATATCTCTCCTACACTACCGCCAAATTCCCAACCGTTTTCAAGATATAAAAATAATAAAAGTTTTATTTATATAAATAATTTAATTTCGCTAGTTTACTGTATTAACAAAATACTAACCATTTCTACTTACACGCGATAATACTAATATAATGTTAGGAACCTTGAAACGGCTTCTACCAACATTTTATTCATCATTGTTATTAATTGTTATAAACAATTATATGCGGCTACCCATTACCTTATTAGCGATAGTGCTTAGAGTCACACATGGACCTGAAAAGAATAGAATTATACTATGCGCTCACATAAAAAATACGAATTTAAGCGAGATTCGAATATCGAACAGACCTATAGGAGAGAGAGAAGAGAGACTTATGTACCGTAGTAGCCGTTAGACGAAGAAGAGCAATATCTTTTATGCATTTCATGCTTTAGACATGCTAATAGCGACTTCTATTGTACAATCGAATTAGTCTATTTCATGTAAAGTATGTCTAAAGATAAATTAACGATAACATATAAGTATTTTTTCCAATTTCAAGACCAAACTATTTAAAATTTCTTAAAACAAGATTTTGCAATAAAGAAGGTATCGTTCTCGTCACAAGGCCATATTAGAATAGAAATAGAAGTAGATGAGTCATCCGTATGACTCACCAGAGTGGAATCCGATCCCTCGCTTTAGAATAAGACCATTTTACGAGCTTGCCAAGGCTAGGCGAAACCTATGGCCATATAAGGAGAGAAAGTTAGACCGTAGAAGCTATGACTCATTGTAACTAAGCGAAGTTAAACCCCCACTACCGTTTCCAAAATTGTATAAAAGCACAACTTTCCACCCTCAAACCGAGAGAGTGGAACGAGCCAAGAAAGCCGACATATCATCTTCAAGCTTGCTCCACCCTCTTCCAAAAACCACTTGTATCGTGAATTCTAACAATAAATTCCTTTTTATACTACAAAAGAAAAGATAAAAGTGATTCAATTGCATTACGAATACCTACCTCAATTGATCCACGGAGCCTGTGATCCACATCGCTCAGGGAAGTTAATTGTCCTGGGGTTTTACCTCCTTAACTGCACGAATAAAGGACCCACAGCGAAGGACGTTTTGGCGGATCGACAACTCGGACCACCCAGGACGTCACAAGCTGAAAATTTTGGTGGCAGCGGTGGGATTGCCGAAAAAGGTAATCCCGTGGGAAAGCTGAGACAGCAGAAGCATCCCTTGGGCCGAAACTTCAACTCTGAGGAAGCCGAACGAGTCAGTAGCGGAAGAAGAGATCGACCGATTGCTGAATTCGTATCCTGTCTCCACAACGAGAAGAGGAACCTTCCTGGAGGGCAATTGCAGGGACAAGGCTGCCAGCGTGTGGACGAAGCTTCATGGAGTCGTTCATAATTCTTCTTTTTCATAATCATACGATACATGTAAGTGCGATTTTGTTAACAACACAACCTTTTACACTTTCCTTTTATAATAAAAACTAACCAAAATGGCTAGTGGATAATACGACAGTAAGCGATATAACTAACCAAATGGACGGGATGAATATCGACGGAACCCGTAGAATGGTAAATGCGCCGTACTATAAGTTTGCGAGATGCAGCCGAGACAATTCTCCCTTTTGACGGAAAAAACATGCCAGTTTTGCAATTTGCTAATAGTTGCATGCATGCTAGGAACTATGATTTCTCCTACCGCGGAATATGGACTTGTTCAAATAATAAAAAAGTAAATTAGTCGGACCTGCGTTGAGGGTAGCATTAAGCGGAGAATATAATGACTATAGAATCTTTATTGGCAGTTTTGAGAACTAGATTTGCACCAGTTTATTCTTCGTCACAATTGCACGGGGAACTTGCTAAAGTAACGCAACACCCTGATGAATCGGTAGTCGATTACGGCAGCCGAGTATCTATGATCCTGCAACAATTGAAATCTTGCTATCAGGCTGAAAAACCAGCTCAAGCGATACAATTCCTAAATTCTGCTGAGAGTAATGCCGTAAGAAACTTTTTAACCGGTCTAAAGAACGACATTTTTACAAGAATGTATCCACGCGATCCAATCACTCTAAATACCGCAATAGAAGCTGCAATAAGAGCCGAAACGGAGTATTGTGACGTCCTGGGTGGTCCGAGGTGTCGATCCGCCAAAACGTCCTTCGCTGTGGGTCCTTTACTCGTGCAGTTAAGGAGGTAAAACCCCAGGACAATTAACTTCCCTGAGCGACGTGGATCACAGGCTCCATGGATCAATTGAGGTAGGTATTCGAAATGCAATTCAATCACTTCTATCTTTTCTTTTGTAGTATAAAACGGAATTTATTGTTACAATTCACGATACAAGTGGTTTTTGGAAGAGTGTGGAGCAAGCTGAAGATGATATGTCGGCTTTCTTGGCTCATTCCACTCTCTCGGTTTGAGGGTGGAAAGTTGTGCTTTTATACAATTTTGGAAACGGTAGTGGGGGTTTAACTTCGCTTAGTTACAATGAGTCATAGCTTCTATGGTCTAACTTTCTCTCCTTATATGGCCATAGGTTCGCCTAGCCTTGGCAGGCTCGTAAAATGGTTCTATTCTAAAGCGAGGGATGGATTCTACTTTAGTGAGTCATACGGATGACTCATCTATTTCTATTTCCATTCTAATATGGCCTTGTGACGAGAACGATACCTTCTTTATTGCAAAATCTTGTTTTAAGAAATTTTAAATAGTTTGGTCTTGAAATTGGAAAAAATACTTATGTGTTATCGTTAATTTATCTTTAGACATACTTTACATGAAATAGACTAATTCGATTGTACAATAGAAGTCGCTATTAGCATGTCTAAAGCATGAAATGCATAAAAGATATTGCTCTCTTCGTCTAACGGCTACTACGGTACATAAGTCTCTCTCTCTCTCTCTCTTATAGGTTTGTTCGATATTTGAATCTCGCTTAAATTCGTATTTTTATGTGGCGCATAGTATAATTCCATTCTTTTCAGGTCTATGTGTGACTCTAAGCGCTATCGCTAATTCAGGTAATAAGTAGCCGCATATAATTGTTTATAATAATTAATAACAATGATGAACAAAATGTTTTTAGAAGCAGTTTCTAGGTTTTTTAACATTATTTTAGTATTAGCGCATGCAAGTAGAAATGGTTAGCATTTTGCTAATACAGTAAACTAGCGAAATTAAATTATTTATATAAATGACGTTTTTATTATTGTTATATCTCGGAAACGGTTGGGAATTTGGTGGTGGTGTATAGGAAGGATATTGTAGGGTTTTTCCTGGACTATAATATAACATAAGAAAATTTTATTGTTTATATTTTTATTTGTCAATGGCAAATTATTTATTAAACAATTTGAGAGTTTTTTATATTCACATATTAGTTTATTAGGTTTATTAGTTTATTAGGTTCCTCTTAATTACGCGGTTTCGATTCTCCAATAAAATAATTTATTTATATAATACTTTATTTTATTGTTATAAATATTTCGTAAACAACCAGTTAGATAAATAAATGTTAGTTAAGTTTCGACTATGCTTGACCAATGCTACAATGCTATATAGGTCGGGTCTCTGGTACAGCAAACATTTTCCTTTTTGTGGGGCAGTGTTTTATTTGCTATTACGGCCCTGGGTTACTTTAAAATTTTATACCGCTTTGGTTAATGGGGTAACAAGGTTTTGACCCATATAAAAGTTATTGTATAGGATCTAAAGAATAAAATAAAAATATTTATTGATGTTGTTAATAATGCATTTATAATTGTTTATAACAATAAGTTACAAAATTGGATTATTAAATAGTAAATGTTTTTCTGTCAAATGATGCTAATGATTATTCTCGACATGTATTTATTTGTTTTCGTTTCTCAGTCCTTTCTTTGTATTTTCTTTTAATTTATTTCGAATTGCTATTGCTGTCCTCGTCTGACTCATAGCGAATTCACATAAGGCGAGTATTATACTATCCTCGTCTTTCATATAGGAGGCCGTATGCTGGCTTATTGTATAGGAAGGATGTATTAAACTATCTCTTTCTTCATGCCTATGGCATAAGTCTATCTCTCTCGGATTCGTGAGGCGAATATTCACTTTTCAATCCCTTTTATTAATTTAATTAATTTAAATAGAAAATCGGGGTTAACGCTATTGACATTTAGGGACATGAAAGATTCCATTTTTCGCATAATAATTGAGTGTCAAAATTTTCATTCAAAAATGATTTTCATTATAGCCAAAACGTGTAAAAGACTAAGAATATTGTTGTAAAAGTGATTTGGTCTTCCTGAGTTTGAATGGTAAAAAGTTTAAAATGGCGGACTTGAAACTTTAATAATTTATAACTCGGAAACGGTAAGAGATAGAGAAGTGGGGTTTTCTTTATGGTATTTAGATGGTTAAGGGCTGTTTTTGAGGGTGTTCAAAATTTTTGTATTTTATGGATTTTTGTAATTTTTATTTATATTTCGGAATTGGGAAGAGCTAAGAGATGGGAGTTTTTATAGGATTGTTTGATATACTCCACTGAGTTCCTGTGGTAATTTTATTGATTAAATTTTATATTTATTTTATAATAAATTTTTATTTCAATTTGTTTATTTTGAAAGATATGAAAATAAGTTATGGACAAAAGTTGTTTGACTTCTTACGACGCTTCCAATTATCATATTAGTTTAGTCGAATAACGACTCGTTTTAATTGTTTATAATAATATAATTGAAAATGTTTATAAAACGATCATTGTTTTGTCGTGATAATGTTTCTTAGGAATAGGGAAATATGTTCCTGTAATTGCATTGTTTCTAATTAAATGATTTATATTTTAATTTAATTTTAGTAACTTGTCAAGATAGAACATTTATTTATTTCCGTTAGATCCGCGAATAAATGTGGATTTGTGCGACATAGAGGACCTTATGGTGCTTGCATAATGAAATTGATTGACTTCAGTCATAATTCAAAGGTGCTTTATGGACAATTTAATTACTTGTCCAAATTCCAGTTTTGTTACTAGACGGCGGCGGCTTAAGGCGGCCATATATTATTTGTGAACGCGTATATGGAGGCATGTGTCAGCTGCTTTAAGAACGCGTACAGCTGATTGACTATTGTGACAGTTAAGCAGGGAGCACACACTTTTCCATAACGCATAACGCATAATGCATAAAGAAATAAGCCAATCAGAATCCTTTATTTCCATCCCCACTCCTCGTTCCAAAGATCTTGCATTGTGCATAAACCACAACGCACAAAGGGTCGAAAAATACGTAAGAACGAATTTTTATGGCTGTGCAGGCTGTGGGTTGTGTTGTGCGAACTGCGAAGAGAAGTGCCGCGTACTACGTACGAGAACCTGCTAAACCGTTTCTAACCTTTCTAACCTCCTCGGAACATATCTGTGAATGTACGTTTAGACGTTCTTTATTAATATTAGATAAAAATTACTTGATTATCATAAAATTATTTCTTTTTCTGAAGAGAAGTGCCGCGCACTACGTACGAGAACCTGCTAAACCGTTTCTAACCTTTCTAACCTCCTCGGAACATATCTGTGAATGTACGTTTAGATGTTCTTTATTAATATTAGATAAAAATTACTTGACTATCATAAAATTATTTCTTTTTCTGATATTAAATTATATATCTGTATTTAATATTGATAGGAAAATGCAGGACCACGATTCATATTATTATGATTCACAATATCAAGATGAGAACGATGATTTCGATGATGTCGAGGAGAGTACAAATGAAATGAGTGGTGATGCTTTACTGATCTCTTTAGTGCGTGACCATCCTTATTTATACAATAAGGAACTGACTGATTTTAAAGATAGCATTAAAAAACAGAATGCTTGGATAGAAATAGCGAATATCATGACCATGACAGGTAGATATGCCTTTATCAGTTATCCACTCAATTATTATTTTAACTCATTTTTAGATTTTTAAAGAAAAATCACTAATCAATAAAATTGTATTAATTGAAATAAGTTAATTGTTAAATTAATATTATGTTATATAACTTGAAAATTTGATTAATTTTATATCAGTTGTTTTCCAGCAGTAGATAGGCAACATAAAGTAATACCTTATTTAATACAGTGCTTTCCTACAACACAACACGACACAAGTTTATTTAGCTTTTCAGCTGTGTATATTTGTGTCATGTTGTATCATTGTTAGAAAGCACTGTGTCAAACATTGTATGTCTCATCTATGTCGCCTGTGTCTCTTGCTGGAAGCAACCTTAGTGAAATTTGATTAAACATTGATGAAATAAGATTTCTTACAAACAAATAGTTAAACTAATGAATGACTTTGTGATTGGTTATTTCATTGGTTATTTTTGAATAATTAAAATTTATAAAATAAGTTTTCTTTATAAATTATGGCCGGTATTCATAGTCTTCAAGATCGTCTTAAGTAATGTCTTAAGACGCTAATACGGTTCTGTGATTGGTTTATGACATCTTAAGATTGTACTTGAGACGGTCTTAAATAACTATGAATACCGGCCTATGTATGTATGAAGTTGATGTAATTTTTTATTGCTAGCGGAAGAGTGTCAATCTAGATGGCTGCGACTGAGAGAGCGTTATTCACGTGAAAAAAAGCAACGACAAGAAGAAACAACCACTGGAAGTGGAGCATCAAAAAGAAAAACATTTGAATTTTTCGACAATATGCAATTCCTAGAACGATTTGTTAAAAGGAGAAGGTACGATTAATATGTGGATTATGTATAGAATGTAATACAGAAATTAGGATAATAAAGCGTATTTCTGTTTTGAGAAAAATAAAAGTATATTATATAAAGTATTTGATTGCTAAAACAGAAACAAATAACACAAATAATTGATATTTTAAAATATATTTTATTAATATAGTACATTACAGAATATTCGAATGTTTCGAATATTCGTATGTTTTTGTACCTTTCTTACATTATTTTTTTCTCTTCCAGAACGATGACCAACATACAAAACAAAAGCGTTCCTCCGATGACAGGATCTTCCAATCTTCTAAAGTAAGAAATTGATAGAACTAAAACAAATAATGCAAATAATTCATATTTTAAGATATATTTGATTAATATAGTATATTACAGAATATTCGAAAGTATATTTTATTACCTTTCTTAGATTATTTTTTTTCTTCCAGAACGATGACCAACATACAAAACAAAAGCGTTCCTCCGATGACAGGATCTTCTAATCTTCTAAAGTAAGAAATTTATAGAACTAAAACAAATAATGCAAATAATTGATATTTTAATATATATTTGATTAATATAGTATATTACAGAATATTCGAAAGTATATTTTATTACCTTTCTTAGATTATTTTTTTTCTTCCAGAACGATGACCGACATACACAACGTACAAGATAAAAGCGTTCCTCCGGTGGCAGGATCTCCTAATCTTTTAAAGTAAGAAATTGATAGAACTAAAACAAATAATGTAAATAATTAATATTTTAAGATATATTTAATAAATGTAGTACATTACAGAATATTTGAAAGTATATTTTATTACCTTTCTTAGATTATTTTTTTTCTTCCAGAACGATGACCGACATACACAACGTACAAGATAAAAGCGTTCCTCCGGTGGCAGGATCTCCTAATCTTTTAAAGTAAGAAATTGATAGAACTAAAACAAATAATGTAAATAATTAATATTTTAAGATATATTTAATAAATGTAGTACATTACAGAATATTTGAAAGTATATTTTTATACATTTTTTACTTTATTTTTTTTTCTTCCAGAACGATGACCAACATACACAACATGCAAAATAAAAGCGTACTTCCAGTGGCAGAATCTTCCAGTCTTGAAAAGTATGTAATATATGTTAATTAATTTTTATATACAGTAGGAATCTTATATTTGTAAATCAATAAAATACTTGCTATTTTGTTTCAGAAATTTTGGATCACATAATGAAGAGAAAGAGAATTATTCTTCTTCCGTAAAATTGAATGAACAATCTTTAATAAAGAGTTATATAGATTTAACGAGTACCGCACAGCATGTAGGGTTAGTATTTTTATCACAAGCGACTATTTTTTGTAAGATTTTTTATTTTTGAAAAATTCATTTTATGTAAAAATATTTTTTAAATATGTATATACATGTAAAGGCACATAGAATTATAACATGTTGAAAAATCTTTGTTTTTAATAGAGATTCCTTAGCTCCGGCTTTGCATTCAAATGCATCTGACTCATCTGACAGATCTTCTACAGTAAGTGTCCCTAGTCATATACAGAACAAAGGTTCAATTGTACAACGGATAAAGTCAAGAGGAAAATCCCAGCCGGATGCTATAGAAAGTGCAATTGGTAAAGTTACTTCTTTACTAGAGAACAGATGTGCTCCATCAGGTTCTTCATCGTCGTCATCTCTAAAACCAGAAATAGAAGAAGATATGGCTTTTTGTCAACTAATACTGTCATTATTTGTTAAAATGTCCGAATATACAAAGGCAGACAAAAAGAAAGCAATGTTGCGTATTTTATTTGATATGTAACTATTATATCTTATCAATATTTTACGTTTATTTCTTTTATATAACATGCAATTATTTATAATACATGTTAAGTTAAATTTTTTGTTGCAACATGTGATAATTATATAGTCATACATTTTAAGTTAATTTTTTTATGCAACATGTGATAATTTAATGATGTGTTTGTTTCTTTTATATAACATGCACTTAGTGATGTTAATTTTTTTGCAACATGATAATTAGTGGTACGACATGTTATGTTTATTTTTTTTATGCAAAATGTAAGAACGAATGACACAAAATGTTATATTTATTTTTTGTAGCATTATATATATATTTCATGAATTAAATTTTGGAATAAAATTAAGAATTAAATCAATTAAAAAGTGTTATGCAACCTGGGGATGTGGGACACTTTAAACAGACTAAGAATTAAATAAAACACTAAAATTTTAACATTATTGTTAGTAGGTTGTAAACTGGTCGATTGACCGCATATGCAAAATATAAATAAATATATATTATTTGTTCAACCGTTTCCTTCATGCCTCTTGAAGCGCAAAATTACTATCTTTCACACGAATATTATTTTTCATACACTGACCGTGAATTTCTTCCTTACGATACTATACAGGGTATTTCGAAAGTTTTTTCTCAGGAAAGGAATTCCCTCACCGGGGAGTACCAAAGGATTATTTTAAGATGTTCCTTTATTGACAGATTTATATTAATCGCTTATTAATAAGTATTTATTTTTATTATTGAATTCAATATCTATTACATAAGACGTCCTTGTAACCACTTAAACCTCAGTTTGTCTTGTATAAGATCGCGATTCAGTTTCTTTGGATCGTTCACAAACTTTTTCACGGCTTCCTCGCGAGCAGAATCTACTTTCGGTATAACATAAAACGTGCCATTCTCGTGTAAATATGTGCCATTTAGATCGTCCATGGTTGGCAATTTGTCGGGTAACTTTATGGGAACAATCTTTACCAGATGCTTCATTTTCCAGAGCATGGCACATATCTCTGGCGTGTTTTTTACGATCACTGGAGCATTTGCGTGTTTCTGTAAGACGATTAAGCGAATAAAGAATTTATCAAACACTACCTTATGCCTTTACGCATAAATTAATGATAAATTTTATTATAAAATGAGCATACGTTTAAATAATTATTTAATTTTAACTTTTAATGGCATTTTACCATGGATAATCGCAATGTTGTCCTCTTCTCACGTAATCGTACTGCCATGGCACTTCACCAGGTGGTGTCAGGAAGTATTCAGCTAGTTTATCTCGTTGTTTATATGCAATTGTAGTTGCATGATGCTTTGAAGTAGGAGGTATATCTCTCAGTGCGTTTTCACCATATCGTCGCCACTCTCCGGGGATGATATTACCTTGAGAATCCTCTGAATCTATAAAATGTGGAGGACAGTATATTCTGTCCTCTGCTTGCACAAGATCTTCCTCAGATTTTATGAAGTTATGCAGACATACAGTCGCCATAACAATCATATCAATATATTTCGGATGCATATTAATGGGCTTTCGATAGATTCTCCATCGTGAAGACAAAATACCGAATGTATTTTCTATTGTACGTCTTGCTCTAGATAATCTGAAAATCAACAAAGCACGTGATAAGATTAAAATATATCTTAACAATACGACATTGTAATAAAAATAATTGCGCAAGTTATCAACCTGTAATTAAATATTTTCTTTTTTTCGTCAAGTATTTTTCCGGAGTAAGGTCTCATCATAAAAATACTAATCGGGAAACCACTATCCCCAAGGAAAAAACAAGGTAATGTAATGTTGCTTCCAGGAAGATTTGCAATTCCTTTGGGAAGATTCAATGTTTCCCCTTCCAATGCCAAATGAATGTCAGAAGAGGTAAAAATACCACCATCACTATTGCCACCATATGAGCCTATGTCGACTAGTGTAAACATGTATTTGTAATCACATGCAGCCATTAGCACAATACTAAACGTCTTTTTGTAATTAAAGAATAAGCTCCCGGAATTTGGCGGAGCTTGTATTTCTACATGTTTTCCGTCAAAAGACCCAGCGCAATTGGGGAAATTCCAGTTTTCCAGAAAACCAGTACAAATATTTTTCCATTCTTCTTCGGTTGGCAAACGAAGATAAGTCGGCTGCAACACCTGAGCTATAACTTGACAAGTTTCATGGATAATTTTTCGAACTGTTGACTCTCCACATCTAAATGCTAGTGCAATAGATAATATCTGATCTCCGGTTGCTAAAAACCTGCGCAAAATAATGTTAATAGGAATATAGATAAGAAAAAATATATAAAACATTTAAAAAAATAATATTATCTTGCACATGTGTTTCATTATTCAACTGAACAGTTTGTAACAAAATAAGTAAGTACCTTAGAGTTATGATCAATCGATGCTCCGGACTAAATGCTCGATGATTTGATTTGGTTAAAAATGGCCTTGTCATTTGTAGCAAAAGCCTGAAAGTTTCCTCTCTCATCCTTGTGTATCGAAAGAATATACCTGCATCATTATGCTTCATCTCTTGAAAGAGGTGTTCATAATCACCATATATAGGACGTACAACATTAATGGGTCTCACCCACCATCTCCGATTTAGCCATCTTTTACTTTGTTTCCTTCTTTTTAATAATGCTAGTAGGCATAATTGCAATACAGATATAAAATGAGAAAATCATCTTCATCATCCATATTTATAGAAACTGACACAATCGGTCATCGCCTAAAAAAATATTTTAAAAACCTAATTTCTAAATTCTTTACATATTTTAATTACTTACATATTGGATCTGTTTTTTTATTGCTGAATTGGCTGCATTAGTTCAGAGCTTATCTTTTTCCTTCCAATGTGGAATAAAAAAGATAAACTCTGAATTAGAGTGCAACCAGTTCAGCAATAGACAACAGACCTATTAATATCATATTATTTTATCCTCTTTTTACAGTTACGTACAAACAATTATGATAATACTCTTTAAATACTTATTAAGTTTATAAAGTCATCTACATTTCAATAAATTGTATTATTAATTAAATTATTATTTTATTTGTAAATCCACACATATGCAACGCAACTTACAAAGAAAATCGATGAATTGTACTTTTAGATTAGAAAGCGGACTACGCCACATATGGAAGAGACTACGCCATCTTGAACATAAAGTTCTTATGTACATGTTGTGCATTGCTGCGTGTGCGTTGCTACGCTTTGTGCTATGTACTATGCGTTATGGGTTATGCGTTATGGAAAAGTGTGTGCTCCCTAAGGGTTGGCAGGAGACCCAGGCAAACTCCGAATTGATATTGGGGACCTCGCGTGGTGACAACGCGAAACTCCAGTTTCAGTGTTACCAACGTTGAAAAACTACATTGAATTGCTCACGCGGACGCACGTTAAGGTGGAAGCACATAAAATTGCAGGAGCCATTAGCAGAAGGCAGAAGCTATATGCGCATGCGCTATGGTATCTGTAGAGCTCTATAGATACCATAGCGCATGCGCATATGGCTTCTGCCTTCTGCTTATGGCTCCTGCAATTTTATGTGCTTCCACCTTTAGAGAGACATATGCTATTGCGGCGTTGCCGCGTGCTCCCCGCTTTAGCAATACGGCCTGAAATGCATTCTGGCCGTCCGTAGCAAAAGGCAGTAACGTACCAAGGCTAACAAGCACCCGCTTTTTATAAATTACATATATTTTTATGCACACATGTGTGTATATAAATATTGTTGCACTCCGGCGACTTTCGCACGCTCCCTAGGCACTCCCGCACTCGGTCGCGCGTTAACTCGCGTACCGCGAATAAGGGAACACAGGTTTTAGGAACGAAAGGATAGTTTATTGCGAATGTTACAATCATAGAACGAGAACCGAAACGTTCGCTCGAGTTTCAGTCCGGAGGAAATCTGAAAGCCGGGGCTGTATCAACAACGCATAGCAACGCCCGTTGCTAAAGACGCTCCGCGGCGGAAAATACCGGGCGAAGCTGCGAACTCAGCGCGAGTGCAACAATATAATATGTATCTAATTATTATGTATATGTTTATAATTGTCTGATGACAAATAATAACTAACATAATTAAGAATGTGAATTAGTATACATATAGTGTATTGACGCGGGTACTTATTAGACGTGGCAATTTTACTGCATCTCTTGCACCTCTAATAATTTTTTGTCTTGTATGGTAAATGAATGATGTAAAAACTCTTTCAAAGGATCTATACATTCTTTATGGCGAAAATCATAACTTCTATAACAAAATGCAATAAATATTAAATTTATAGTATTGATTTGCAGAACTAATTTTATTCTGTCTTTATAGAGAAAAATATACACTCAGTCTTACGCATCAGAGTTAGAGAGTAACGCAGCTAATGAACAGTATAGATAAACAAACTGAATAAAAATCTTAATTATTAATATTATTATGTTATAATAATATAATCTAATATTAATATCATTATGTTATAATAATTAAGATTTTTATTCAGTTTGTTATCTACACTGTTCATCAGCTGCGTTACCCTCTAACTCTGATGCTAAGACTGAGTGTATATTTTTCTATATAAAGACAGAATAAAATTAGTTTTACAAATCAATATTATAAATTTAATATTTATTGCATTTGTTATAAAAGTTATTATTTTACCCCATCAAGAATGGATAGATCCTTTGAAAGAGTTTACATAAAAAGCTCAGCGTTGGAAACCTCATATTATTCACAATTCTCCATTATTTGTTTTAAATCTTGATAGTCTGAAGTCTGAAGTAATAGGTGATGGCAAAAAATCTGAAATTATTGCACTATCATGCAGAAGCACTAAGAATTTAAAAATATATTTTTATGCATATTAAAAGATATTAGCAATCAGTCTAATTAGAAAAAAATATGTACCAGATAATATAAAAAAAATTGTATGTAAAAAAATTGCATGCAAAACTATGAATATTATATAATGATGATCATTGATGTTATGTTACCTTGTGTTTACTGGGATGGCTTTTTTTTTAATGGAAAAAACCTTCAAAAGACACCCCGGTTTTTCGGGGTAGTGTGAGATTCCTACTCACTAAAACCTCCACTGTGCATACGTTACCTGCTGCAATATAATGGCGTTGATTCAACGCTAGCCACGCCTAGGCGCCTCTTCGTTTAAAGTGATCCGCCATTCAGACATGTCAAGTCTAATCTTTGTGTAACAATAAATAACTCTTCGTTCATAGATTAATATCAATATAATAAAATAAATTATTTATTAAATCTAAAAGTAAACAATGTTATATGATATTGTAATGTTAATTAGTAATAAACAACACGAATTAATAATTCGAGTGGATCGCAATTTAAACTGAGTTATGATCGCGTCGCAAAGTGATCTCAACCATATTATGGGAAGTATACTTTATAAAATATCTCTTGTTCTCTTTTACATGCAAGCTCATTAATATAATTTACTTTTTATCTATTATTATATATTTATTTTGAAAATGGTACATTGCAAAGCAAAACCTATCTGAGTTTAACACTTTGCGACGCAATCACCTCAGTTCAAATTGCGATCTAATTTGCAATGTACTATTTTCAAAACTACAATACAATGTATAAAATTATATTATTAATAATAATAAATAATAATATTATTAATAATTAATAATTAATATTTTAATATAAACAAATATTAATCAATATTATTTCAAAAAAATTAAATATTGAAATGATAGAATGGGCTCCTCCAACGCCCATTCTCGTGAGAACGCAACCAATATTCTTTCATCGTCTTTCCGAAATTTTTATGTTACTATGTATATGTTCTATACAATGACGATTGCAGATAACTTCTACTATCTTATTTTATCGTTGTTTCTTTTTGCATAACAGCAACAATAAAAGCTTACAAAGATGTGTTAAATAATGAACAATATTAATTCAGGAAAAGGAATATTAAATCGGGAATATTAATATCAATATAATTAGAGAAATTATAATAATCGTAGGTTATTTATTTTGTGAAAAGATATAAGGTAATTAAATACTTGACATAAAAATTACTGACAATGAGTTATTTATTAAACGCCAACATTCTCTGTTAAATTTGTTGGAAAGTAATGATTGACTCTCTCTCTCTCTCTCTCTCTGTGTGTGTGTGTGTGTGTGTGTGTGTGTGTGTGAAGAAGTTGCTAAAGATTTTATTTCAAGATGTAGAGAAATTAGTGACTGCCCGGGAAAATATTTTTATGTATAATTATATGTATAACTAGCTGGTTACCCGGGCTTCGCTCCGGAGGACATGTGTAATAAGACACAAAAATAGTCTCTTTCTCTCTCTTTCCCTCTCTCTTTCCCCCCTCTCTCTCTCTCTCTCTTTCTCTTTCTCTCCCTTTCCCTCTCTCTTTCTTTCTCTCCCCTCCCTCTCTCTCTCCCCCCTCTCTCTCCCTCCCTCCCCCTCTCTCTCTCTTTCTCTCCCCCTCCCTTCCTCCCTCCCTCCCTCTCTCTCTCTCTCTCTCTCTCTCTCTCTCTCTCTCTCTCTCTCTCTCTCTCTCTCTCTCTCTCTCTCTCTCTCTCTCTCTCTCTCCCTCTCTCTCTTCCTTCTCTCTCTTTCTCTCTAAAATGCTATAAATTGAAAAATATTACTTTTTTATCTACTGAAGTTCAATTCCGTCATATACAATTCTTTGAGATTCACTCAATTATTTCCTAAAAATTTGGAAAAATTTTGTAACCGATTTCCAAAAAGATCGATAACAAAGAACTATACAGTTTATAGCACTTCTTGGGAAATTTTACCCTTGTTTTATATACAATTCTTTAAAATTCGTCAAACTTCTGATACCGGTTTTCAAAAAAATCGGTAACGAAAAATGATATACTTTTTATAGCACTCCTCAGAAAATTTAAACCTTACTTTATGTACAATTCTTTGAGATTCGATTATTCGGAACCGGTTTCCAAAAAGATCGGTAACAAGAAATAGTACACTTTATAACACTCCCCGGGAAATTCTACTCCTTCTTCATGTACAATTTTTTGAGATTCAATTAATTATTTTCCAAAAAATTTGAAAAATTAAAAAAACCGGTTTCCGAAAAGATCGGTAACAAAAACTGTACACATCATGGCGCTCCCCAGAAAATTCTACCCCTACTTCATATACAATTCTTTAAGATTCGGTCAATAAACTCCCGAAAAATTGAAAAAATTTCGATACCGGCTTCCAAAAAAATCGGTAACGAAAAATTATACACTTTATAGCACTCCCCGGAAATTTCTACCCCTGTTTGATCTATAATTTTTTTAGATTTGGTGAATTATTTCCCGAAAATTTGAAAGAATTAGAAAAACCGGTTTCCAAAAAATTGGTAACGAAAAACTATACACATAGTGGCACTCCCCGGAAAATTCTACCCCTATTTCATATACTTTTGACAAAAATTCGGTTCAGGGGTTTGGGCTGGGCGTTGATGAGTCAGTCAGTCAGTCAGTCAGTCAGGACATCTTCCTTTATAAATATAGATTGTAATGTTAATTAGTAATAAACAACACGAATTAATAATTCGAGTGGATCGCAATTTAAACTGAGTTATGATTGCGTCGCAAAGTGACCTCAACCATATTATGGGAAGTATACTTTATAAAATATTTCTTGTTCTTTTACATGCAAGCTTATTAATATAATTTACTTTTTATCTATTATTATATATTTATTTTGAAAATAGTACATTGCAAAGCAAAACCTATCTGAGTTTAACACTTTGCGACGCAATCACCTCAGTTCAAATTGCGATCTAATTTGCAATGTACTATTTTCAAAATTACAATACAATGTATAAAATTATATTATTAATAATAATAAGTAATAATATTATTAATAATTAATAATTAATATTTTAATATAAACAAATATTAATATTATTTCAAAGAAATTAAATATTGAGATTATAGAATGGGCCCCTCCAACGCCCATTCCCGTGAGAACGCAACCAATATTCTTTTATTGTCTCTCCGTTATGTTACTATATATGTTCTATACAATGACGATTGCAGATAACTTATACCATCTTATTTTATCGTTGTATCTTTTTACATAATGGCAGCAATAAAAGCTTACAAAGATGTGTTAAATAATGAAAAATATTATTTCGGGAAAGGCAATAATTTTTTGCTTTCTAGAATTTTAAATAAATGACGTCTCATGCATTTTACGTCAGTAGAATATTTTTTATTACAAGGATTTCCTTTCAAGGCTACAGTTGTAGCGAAAGCCACAGCATAAATTCCGCAAAAAATGGAATCTCGTTGTTTTATTTGTACTTTTTTAAAAATTATATCATATTTCTTTATCTTGGGATAACGAAGGCGAATATATTCTTTCTCTTTAGCAGCCAATTTATCATACGTAGTACCAGATAGGCTGTCGTACACATGAAGTTTGGTGCCATCAAAATAAATACATCGCCAATGATCTGTGCAATTTCCGCCAATAATTTGTAAGCTTTTATTACTACGACTAGCTTCAATTAAGTGCGGGTATTGTAAGTATAACACACTTTGTGTTTCAAAGCAAGAAGTCTCTCTTACAATGCGTAAAAATAGATCTAACGATTCATCATTTAATTTATCATCTATAGACAAAATATTATCCTTCACTAATCGGAGAAAAGTTGTTGGATTATCTAACATTTTTTTTTTGTCTTTTTATGTCATCCTCAGTTAGATTTCGTATATAATAATAATCAGTTATAATGCAATCGTCATCTTGCTCCATTTCTGGAATAGCAAAAGTGGTAGTGCTTTCGATAACACTTTCCACTTTTATGTCCTTTTTTCTAGCCGCTTCTTGCGCTTCGATGACATACTGAGGTTCCCTAATAGACATATTTCTTGCTGCTCTACTATCTGTTATTTCAGGAACCAAGCAGTCCTCGTAGAATCGTTTAAGCAGTGGTGACATTTTTGTTTCCCAAAAAATGTCATCACGCTCGACAATCGTGTACTTTAATCCAAGGGGTGTCCACACAGCAAAAATGCAATAGTTTCTTTGCGTTATATGGAGTTGTCCCTGTACTTGGAAATAGTACGCGTGTCTTTGATTCATTCGAGTGTCATCGGTTTTATCAAATATTCTATAAATATCAGAAATCTTTTTGAGCATTGCATCGATGAGATGTACATACATGCCGCGCCGCATAAGGATATTTAATCTCAACGATAGTATCGTCTCCGACAATGCCGTCAGGCGTCGCGGCAAGATATGGGATTGTTTCATCTATAAATATACCACAACTAGATCCCTAATTCCATCTGCAATTGCTCTCGTGCCATCATCTCTTTTTCTTTACCTCACTCGACAGCCGCAGTAGTAATCGAGTAGGATAAAGAATTGCTTTTACAAGATTTTGGCACGAAGTTGTTTCTCTTCTGCTACAAACTTTTCCAAAGTTTGAAGCAGTGAGAAGACTTCGCCGTATGTTGTGCCATTCCGGGTTTGCATGCTGATCCCGTGTAGCACATTCCAATATAGCACGATTATGTTGTTGCTCTAATAACATTTCAAAATGATAACGTCTCAGCTGTTCGTACATATTACCTTCGATATCTGGTCGTTCTGCATTAGGTCCATAATCTTTATCAGCTATTTTAGCGGATTATTTAGATGTACGAACAGAGAGTTGTAATTCTTTCGCCGCACGTGTTCGTTGAAGTTGGTTGGCATTCTTCTTTATATTTCTATTTTCAATTATTTTTGTTTGTGCGGGTGGTTCTTTATCTATTGCATGACAAACAGAAGTTAAGGCTCGCGAAGTATTAAATTGTACTACGGATGCTTTCTTTAACGCGTGTCTGATAAGAACCTTTCATGGCATAATAAACGCGCTTGACACCAATAAATTTACTTATAATTTCATTACAATTTTCAACGAAATTACTAGTATATTTATAAAGTAAGTTATTGGCATTATCTATAATGCGTTTCGTAGCATTTTCTAATTTTTCAAATAAACCTGCACGTTGTAATTGGGGCACAAGATTCTCTTCGTCTTCTTTCTGTTGTCCATTACAGAAATATCGAAACGAAGCACAATCTTTATGTTCACCAAATACATGGCTAAGAATATTATTTAAATCTTTAATTAATTCGGAAATTTTTGTTTGCCAACTAACTTCACGATTACGACGAAACGTGACAGCCTTGACCACAGCGTTTCGAATTTTCATAACGCTGTGCTCAACGACCTTTTTCAATTTTGAATATTTTCTACTACCGGTACTACTTGCTTCACGTATTTTATTACAAAGATTGCGGAGAAGATGATTCGTGCATTCAATCTTCTGCACAACAATATTTGGATACGGTGAAAAATCTCTCAATTTTTTTAATACGTTATTATCACCGTCGACGATATATTTACTATAAATAAGGCCATGCATTTCTAAACTAAGTCGGAAACTTTCGAGGATTATATCACTTTCCATACTAGTGGAGCTCTGATTGCTCCCCCAATTTTTAAAACATAAATATGTTCTTTTGCTACTGCATTAATTTTAGCTGCTCTCGCGCAGACAACACAATATTTATTTCAAACACCAACAAATAAGACTTTTTTAGAATAACATCCTATAATAATAGCTGCTCCGGACGGAGAATTGTAACCACCAGTACGGTAGGATCTCTTATTCATCCACGAGCCGTCTGTTATCACGGGTATATGCGGAATTTCGTCTATGATATCTCCTCTTTCAATTGCCAAACGTTTTTCCTCTTCGCCAGCCATGCGCATTTCTTCTTCCGCGGCGGCGGCAAAGGTTTCCGACATTTCATTATGATACTTTATATATGTTTTATTACTCATGCATGGAATATCTACAGCAGCAAGAAGTTCTTCAAGCTGCTTATGACCGGTCCCTGTCAATATAGTACCGGAAACAATACCCCTATTGACATCCAATATTTTCTCATCTGTCGGTTCACTCCAAAAGTCACCTGTGAAGTGACACATTCGACATTTGACAGCAAATTGGGTTATCAGACCGTAACGCTTCTTTACTCTAAAAACAAGATCAATAAAACGACATTCGCCGATCCAGTGAGCGGACAGTCTCTGCAATTCAACAAAAACATGTCCGAAATCGGCGATAAGTCGTCCACTAATCTCTTCAGAATACAAACGAAATGCGTCGATATTATCATCAGTACCCGAGTCAAAATTTAACTCTCCGAATACCCTGCGTTCACTCGAAATCCTTTGAAAGAGCATATGCCGCCGTACTGTGCACCCTGCTTATAATCTATTTGGACTCTACTTTCAGGTTTTGTCATGAAAAAATCAATCCTGGGACCCTCCTTAAACTTCCTCTGACTATGATCGAACCTCCATTTAATCTCGTTACAATTCATAGCTTGTGCGATGACTTCACGTACCCTCCGTAGGCGTCCTAATGTTCCGCGCTCACTCCGCAGACTCTCCGTACACGTTTCATGTGTGCTTTCCGTTCACCCTCCCTACAATTCGACGTAGGCATCTATTCCTGTAAGCCTCCGTGTACCCTCTGTAAAGCCTTCGAAATACTTTTTTCTAAATGTCCTGGAAAAATAGATGATATGCGCCCGGGGCATCGAGTGTAAACAAAAGGCGCGAGCTAGAGGGTGGGGAGCGCTCGCCCGGCGACAGTAACAGTAGTAGCGCAGAGACCACGAAAGCAATCGGTCTCCTCGAACATATAATAAAGATTATTCTCTCTCTGTACTGACCCGACCCGAGTCGTTAGTCGTGTATCCTACCCCGAGATCTTGACATTACCGAAAACGTCCACAACACTAAAACACGAGAAAGTGCGTTTGCCCAGCGGTGTGCTAATTCGCGCGAGCTTTATTGCTGTTGCTGTTGCTATACGTGTCCTTGCCAAGACCTCCAGTGATACCGGTATAGAAAAATAAAACGTTAACGTTAATGTGTATTATAAATTTTATTTTCTCAATAGCTTCCAATGTGAATAAACAAACGTAGGCTTCAAGTACTTCTCGAATACTGAATTTCAACAACAATGAATCATTATTAGTACGCGATTATTCGAGCCTTTTATATCTATATCGCAACCACGAGATGAGGATACCCAGGTAGCAGAGTGATGTCAAATGACGACGTCTTCAAACGTCATCTTGCTACCTGGGAGATTAATATCTACAAAATGTTAGGGTCTAAGAAAAATTCTCGGTGACCTCCGAGAATAGGTTCTACAGAGGGTACACGGAGGCTTACGGGAATAGAGTGTACGGAGGCTCTATCGAGGTTTTAGCAAAAACGTGCTGAGAGTCTAGGGAGGGTATTTCGAGGTTTTATCCAACCATGCGACGTCGAATCTGCGAATTGTAGGGAGGGTGAACGGAGAGTCGCCAGACTCCGCGTAACCTCCGTAGACGTTAAATGGGTAAAAACTGCCATTTGAGAAGTGAACGGAGGCTCGGCAACATAGACAAATGCTTTATTACGTGACCCTCCGTTCATTCCATTCAAGAAGAGTGTGCGATCGCGATGTCGGGCGTTACGGAGAGTCTATTTTTTGACTCGGGTATGCAAAACAATATTTTCGACATCTTCAACGTCTTCGATATCTTGAACGTCTTCGACGTCGTTGACGACTTTGACATCTGCAATATCTTGGACGTTTTCAACGTTCGACATGTGCGATATCTTGGACGTTTTCAACGTCTTTGTCATCTTCGATATCTTGAACGTTGTCAACGTCTTCGATATCTTCGATATCATCCATATTACTTTGCATTCTAAATTTTTTAATTTGACATTCCGTCAAATTATTAATACTATATTCACGAACGTCTGATAGAGATCCCATTAAATCATGATTATTTAAAATATTTTCTACTGTTTGAAATTTTTGTGTCACGCATGCATCGACAGATTGAGAAAATGTATCCATAGCAGATAATGTTTGCGATGTCGACGTATCATCATCAACATTTATCTCATCTGTCGGTTCACTCCAAAAGTCACCTGTGAAGTGACACATTCGACATTTGACAGAAAATTGAGTTTTCAGACCGTCACGCTTTTTTACTCTAATATACAAGATCAATAAAACGACATTCGCCGATCGAGTGAGTGGACAGTCTCTGCAATTCAGCAAAAACATGTCCCATATCGGCGATACGTCGTCCACTAATCTCTTCAGAATACAAACTAAATGCGTCGATATTATTATCAGTATTCAAAACAGTATTTTCGATATCTTCGACGTTTTCGACATTTTCAATGTTTTCAGTGTCTTTGATATCTTTAATATTGTTTTGCATACTTTTCGATTCCATGCATGAATTTGCAGAATTGTCAAGAAATGTAAACGACTGCGGTGTCAACGCATCATTATCTGTCACGACATTTGTCTTATCTTTATATACGTACGGCTTGTTAATCGACAAACTTGTCAACTTGTGAATTTCACAAAATTCACGAACATCTGACAATGATCCCGCTGAAGCATCATTATCGACAATATTGTTGTCTGACTGAAATTTTTGTGTGCATACATCGACAGATGATTGAGAAAATGTTTTCATAAAAGATAATGATGTCAACGTGTCGTTATTTACATTTCTGTTACCCTCGCATGCATAAAATTGGTGTAACGTACCTGGATTTTCTATTAAATCCGATCCACATTCTAATGATTCCTTTCCAGAGTCCTTATGAATTCTTTCCTGATTCACGAAAGAATTGTCACAAAAAATTTTGTCACAAAAAATTTTGTCACGCGTTTGTCACATGCGACGCATTTTTTGTGCTAAAGACACATGTCTTCCAGTAACTTTTTTCTTACTATATTTAGGCATAATGATTATACAATATGCTCTAAATAATACTATAGCCCGGGAGATAGCGACAGTTTTCATGAAATCATTTCTATAAAGCTAGATTTTTTTCCCAAGAAAAGTTTGGATAGTATCTATGATGAAGGTGCAATTCTACCAATCTATAAGTGTTGCAAAAATTAATAAAAAATTGAACAATATGTTGCAAAAAATTGCATAAATGTATTATATCTACAAGATTGAAATTTTACATACTCACCCGAGTCGAAATTTTAGACCTATTTTCGACCTGAATTTTCTAACATCTGTAGATGCTAGAGGATCAATGTAGGTTTAATTTACACGGAAACTTTAGTCCTACTTAGCGTCTCTAAGGTAGCTGAAAACGCACAAAATGCCGCTTGTAGGTTCTAAAGAGGACTTTACAGTAAAGCCCCGTAAAAACCTCCAGGTCCTCTGGATCTGATCATTCAGAGGACCTGGAGGCTTTTACGAGGCTTTACTGTAAAATCCTGTTTAGAACCTATAATTTTGTGCGTTTTCTGCTATCTTTATAGAGACGCTAAGTAGGACTAAAGGCGGTCACCCATCCTAGTACAGTACCGCGCCCGTGTCGCTTGACTTCGATGATCCAGTGGACATGCAGTGACGATCTTCTGACCCTGACTCTCTAAATCTGAATCAGTGAATAGTCACTGATATCAGTGTAAAGTATGCCACTCAACGGTTAATAATTTGTAATATTTAAATTATTATATAATATTAATTATATATATCAGTTAATAATATTATAAAATTTATGTAATAATACTTTTTCTTATAAACAGTAAAAATCTGTTAATAACAATAAATATTGTAAAATAAATTTTATAATATTGATTGATACACAATATTATATGAAATTATACAATATTTTTTAATTGTAGCATACAATTCACAGAATTGTGAGTAAGAAAATAATATGGCGTGTATGCAAAATATCTTTAACCAGATTCTTATTAATTTTTTTTTTCAAAATGATACGATTAATGGATCAGTTACCTGAAGGCCCTATACGAGATTTTTGTTTAAGTTGGAAAAAGCAGGTAAAAATTAATTATTGAGCAAATTTCTGAAAACTGTTTCATTGTTGGTACGTATCAAAATGTGCAACTAATACCGAATGAACTCATTAATGGATTACATAATCTTGGCATCTTTCAAAATGTTGTAATATATAAGTATTTTCGTTTATTAAAAATAGAAAATTATATGTATCGAAAATGTATCAAAGAGATTTGCAAAGTCATTCTTATATTGTTCAATATATAAATGATAATCAATTACAATTAGGATCAATTTTGTATTTTATTAAAATAACTAATTGTAATTGTGTAAAAAAAGCCATGTAAGTGTAATGAAAACCATTATGTAGTAATGGAAAAAAATTGTGACAGATAATATATTAATGATTCAAGGAAACAATTTTATGTACGATAGCAACACTTTTCTACACAAATGCCATTTGTCAAATAATATTGTACTAATTCCTGTAAACAATATTACAACAATTTGTGTTCTTATGAATATTAATAACCGAATGTATGTGGGTATTCCTGTCAACCAACAAGAGCTGGAATAATGTTAACTTAACGATCAGAAATTCTTCCTGCAATCCTTAAATTGTAATAATAATTATGTCTTCAATAATTTTATATAATAAAATATTTTAAGTAGTAGCTGTAGGTTAAATAGAATCAATAGAAGTTATTGTTATAGGCTTCAAAGTACTAAAGCAGACGTTAAGTTGAATCTGAGGTCGAAGGTAGAACAAAAATTTTAACTCGGAGGCTTCAGAGTACCAAAGTAGACGTTAAACTGAATACTGAGGTTGAAAGTAGGATCAAAATTTCGACTCGGGCACGGATGACATAAAAACATACCGGAAAATAATATTCTATCGCGTCGGAAGCGTTGCCATGTCAGGTCTACCACCCACGCAAAATGTGGGAAAAAACAAACATTTTTAACTTATATCTACAAGGCTGAATTTTTTTTTCTGGAATAGTTTATTGAATAAGACATCCAAAAAATACAGTCTACCGATCGTCTCATGTTGCTAAAGCCTCGGTAGACGCAATGGAATGCAAGCGCGTGACCGCGGCCGCTGCGCTCCGGGCCATTGCAGTTTGCGGAGAAGTTTTGCATTTTCCGCCGCGGAATATTAATCTACAAAACTGATTTTTTGTCTACAAACAGTTTACGCACTATTTTGATTAAAAATCACATTCTACCTCCGCTAAAAGGTGGCTAAATTTTTGGTAGACGTTGTTGAAATTACAGGGCATAAAAAAAGTTAAACGATTTGTAACGTTCTAAATTTCTTTCCCGAGTGCATAAAAATTTTACAGTTTCCATCATTTCAATTCCTTCTTTTTATTCAATTTTTAATAGTAAAAAGCATGTATAAAAATTGCAGATGGTATAGAAACGTTGTGGATAGAAATGTGAGAGATAAAGCAATAAGCTTATTTTCAGTGAATTGAAAGTAACTTTTTACTTGCACCAATTATCGATATATTATTATAGTTTTATGTGATATTTTTTATATAAATTAATAACACAATATTTTAATAATAAATAAATAAATAATAAAATAAAAAATATATAAATTTAATTATCAAATTAATTGTCGAATTCTTCGCTACTCACATCTGAATCTCCATATTCACTCTCGTCGCTTATTTCGTCCTCGGAATCTCTTTCGTACGAAACACCATAATTTTCTTCCAAAAGATTAATTGGACTGTTAGAATATGCGGTACTACACGTTGGAGATTCTTGTAGCTCTTCTGTGTCTTCAGTGTCTGCGAGAAATAATAATAAATCAAACCTATTTTAACCATGCGCGAGCTTATTACATTGAATGGAAAATAATTTTTGTTACCTGAGTCAACGCTGCAATGTTCTTCAAGTGCTACATCATCAATAGATTGCGGTACTTGATCTCCACTAAACCAATTGAAAACATATTTATTCGGTTCAAGTTTCCAACCGCAATCAAGAGGGGATAAAGTTGTCGGGTTCTTCAAATGAGCATTGGCCCAGATTTGTGAAATGTAAGCTGATCTGAGGAGGTGTTCCCGAAGCTCTCATTGACAAGGCGGCAAAGAAGAGGAATCAAAACTTTTAACGTTTTTGAAAAATAATTTTTCATCCTTGTTTTTGTAAACTTTTAAAAACATTAATGCTCTCACTTCATTTATTTTATTAGTTTTTTTTGGCCATACATCCGGCATACAAACTCCTCCAATGTATCAAATTCTGTGTCATTCGATGACTGATATTTACTCAAACTAGTGAATGCAGCAATATATTTTTCAGATTTTGCAAATAGCGCGTAAGGCCGTTTTTTTCCCTTTCGGAAAAATGCCGGATTGAAATCACAACCAGTTAGAGCATGGAAGGCAGCTAGAGCGTCACATATATTTGATCCCAATGTCTCGTACAATTCACTAATGTTTATACACCTTAATGAAGTGCCAACGCCAACTTCCATCCACACCTTTACTTTAGGATGCACAAATTTCATATTGCTTAACATTATTATCAATATATCCGTGTCTGAGCATCGCACGAAAACGTTAAATGGTGGCTGAAGCTCTTCGAAATTGCAGACATGATAGATTATTTTAGTGTCGGCCTCCTCGTGGTTTGAGCACGCTTGATTATGTTCAATTGTTCTTACAACATTTCCGTTGACAACTTGATATCTGTAACATTCATAGTAGTTCACGTAAACAATTTTATTTTCAAAAAGCGGTGCCATTTCATTTCGCTCCCAGCTTGTCAAAAGATATTCCACCAAGTCTTCTTTAAAAGTGATATTTTTCAATTGAGCTGACAAGTCAGAAGGGCGTGTCGATGAACCTCTAATTTCAATTTTTCGACCTCGATGGGTCCCTCTCAAATTGTGCTCGTGATCTTTGATCGAAGGAGAGGGATAAGTATCAAAAACGATTATCACAAACAGTGCATTATTTCTCAAAAACATATGCAACAATTTTTTTGATATGTTTGCATAAGTTATTGGTATATTTCTTTCATTTGGTATAAATAAAAAAATCCGTCGTAAATGTGAAGATCTGATTCTGAAGGCGGATCGCTGTCGATATTTTTTTCCAATAATTTAAGTAAGACTGATTTTTCAGTTTTGCAAATACTTGTATCAGGATGGCATAAAGAAAATGGCATAGGTGTCAACGGATATGTTAAAACTTTGGCCTGTGATGAGACAAAATTCAGGATTTTATTCTTCTTTAAACTCCGATCAAATCTATTTTGATCCAAGGTACATTCATCAATGAATTTATTGCGCAGATCTTCTCCTGCCTTCTCCACATTCAGTAAAAAATCTGCTACACAATCGTCTGCAGCTCGGCCACTAGCAATATTAAAAAGTAAATCCTTATCTAATGTACTATCAAAGGGATTAACGCTTTCTTCAATAAGTTTGATAAATTTTTGGAGTTGGTGACTACTTTTTTTTATCATACTCTGCTTCAAATCATCTGTCACATCTTGTTTTTTTTTCAAACCAGTCTCTTTCATTACGTGGCTAATAATTTTTGTACGTATGCTGTGACCTTTGCACCAACGTAGTCGAGCTGATATTGAATTAGTACAATAAGAAATACCTATAAATTTAATAAAACATTGAAAAAAATTCATTATCATATGTTGAAAAAATAAATTATATTTTTTATTGCATAACAATAATATAGTAGTTACCTGTTAATTTGTTCGCAGCATCTGCATTGATTGTCTGCTCTAGTGTCATCTATGGGCTGCCTGGACAAATTATTGTCGGTCCTTTTAATTCCAATTCCTTTTTTCAATTCTTGTAATAGTCCTGGATGCGTTTCATCTACTCTTAATAAATTGTCATGGTACTTCACTAAGTATCTCGAGTAGTTTTGTTGATTAAATAAGAAAAATAAATTTGCAATTTTCGGTAAAACGTACATGAACATTTTAAAATCTCCTGCTCTTATACTGAAACTGAACATCAGAAAATAATCGATGAATTGAGCATACATCATAAAGAATTGTGGCGTTTTTCCGTGTCAACCTTCAAGTGTGTGTTTTTTTTTATATTCTTCATATTCAGAAAATATATTAATTAAGGTTTCATTTTGCAACGTTGGCCTATCTGACTTTTGTTCGACGAAATTTTCGAGATAGTTCTTAATCTCGGTTGTGGTTGGTTTTCAGAAAACTTCGAAAATGCAATATTTGTATTGCAAGTGTTACTACAGGATGCAGTCTTTTACACCAATTAAAGTGTTTGCCAAGAATGAATCCATTTACTGATCCAGCAGCTAGCATATCAGCACTAGACATAATAGCAGTCACACCGCATTCATCGATAAATTTTCCTACGGTTTTGAAAAATGCTAGCTGAATATGAAAAGCACCTAAATGTACAAAAAGTCGATCAAAACGCTCTTTCTCGTTGGCTTGTATCTGTAAAGCTATTTTTGCGATGGCCAAATCGTACGTAACCTGCATATATTGTTGGCCGCATTCGTCAGCTGCTTGTATGCTTTGACGCATTGTTTCTTCAACTACTGCTGGATTGGTTGACGATGAATTTATAGTAGTTAAATATGAAATTCTTTGTTTTGGAGATGTGTCTTCATGAATCCTGTTATTATATCCTACCCACATCGGTATATTTGGAATATTCAAGTTGTGCGAAAGCATCCAAGCAAAATTGATTTTTTTAAAAGAATTGAGACTTTAAGGAATTGAAAGGCGCGCTGGATGACCTGTGCCTAACAAATGCTCTGAAATTGTTAATTTCTTTTTTGGTTTCTGTTGCAATTCAAGAGTAGGTACATCAAAGCTTCTTCTCATTTTTTTTTGGTGGCTGTTCGGATGGTAAAGACTCGCTCTAATTCTGGCTAACATTTGAAAGAACTGAACACAAATCGGAATTTTGATTTATGTCTAAATTTGGAATATCTTGATAAATTATGCCAACCGTGTCATGTAAAGTGTCATTCCCTGACGTTGTATCGACGAATCGGTCAAAATTGTTCTAAGCTAATCCAGTACGTAGACATGATGTTCGTAAAATATCCTCTGGACAGACGTCCAAGTTTTGAGTTACAGTTAACGTTGATTCGGTCTCCAATTCTTCAAGCGTAGTATAACTAGCAACTTGACCATACCTATGCAGAATTTTTAAAACTTTTTTGCTATTGGTTAATCCCTTAATAGCAAGACCAAGAGTGATTTGCTTAGAGGGTTTGATTTCTCCGTTTGAAACAGCATAAATTACATCTTGCGAGAATGATTTAGCTAACCTATGACAAATCCGGCTTTGCTTGCGCCTATAATTAAAACTACTCAATAAAGTAACGTAGAAATCGTTCAGAAGAGATGGTATCTCTGAACATTCACCGGCAATCAAGTCCTTCGTCTTTATATTGTCCGGCAACTTATTTTTCTTTACAGACCTCGCTTCTTCTCTCAAAATAAGTGCTGCTCTGTTTACAATATCACGCTTTTGTAAAATTTCAAAGTCCGTACTTTCCATTACGGCAGCACCGTAAGGCTTTATAACTTTTTTTTTATTTAATGTTACAATACTGATTTTATTTTGGAAAGTTTTTAGTAAATCGTTTTCTAAATACCGTGCAGGGAATGCTGGACATTGATATAAATTGTCTTTTTTATATTCTTGTTTCAGTAAATTAGTGTATAATGTTTGGCAATAATTCAGAAAAGAACATTTCTTTTCTGATATAACATTTTGAGCAATGAACGAACAAACTTGTGCATAAACATTTGCTCTAATATTTCGTCTTTTGTGCCATTTTTTTGATGGTTGCTGTGCGAGGTTAAGCGATTCACAAGTGCTTTCAATTTTGTTTTTACAACTGGCATGATAGTATGCAGATTTGTCTTCAGATTTTTTTGCATCTTCAAGTGCGTTCCATAAATCTATATCTTCAACCAACAAAGCTTTGTTTTGTAGCCTTTCAAAAGTTGCTGTTTTAGAAATAATGTGTAAATTTTCATAACGACCTTTGAACGTTTTGCGTTTTTTACCGCAAAAGAAACATACTGTTGTATCTTCGGATTCTTCAAACTCCTCTTCGTCAGACATTTTTTCCTGCACATCTTTGTCTTGCTGTTCTTCCAATAATTCTCCTTCTTGAGATTGAAGCTGGTCTAAATCTTGAACTTCTTTTGATTCAGAAACGACATATTCGAGTTTGCTAAAAAAATATATTACTATTAACATATTTGTTAATAATAAATTTATTTAAATTTGTAAAATTAGCGAAAAGAAATCACAGCCTAAAAGAAAACTCCTGAAATCATGCTGCGAAGCTCGCCCAAAGTAGTAGAGACGCCTGGTCGAAAATCGAATGCTGTAATGCATCTATATACACTTACCTTGCCTTTATTTGATTCGGTGGCGTTTCTGAACTTGTAGAAGGCTGAGAATTATCGATTGGTGTCGGTTTGTATTTTCGCGGGGCCGAGCGGGGCTTTTTTCTGCCAGATTCATTCGTATTGTGCAAAAACGAATCGATTAAGCCTAATTTCATCAAAATCGGTGAGGAGGGAGCTCTCCTTCAGTTTTACCAAGAAAAAATCTAGCTTTATAGATATTAACGCGAAAAATCTGTCGCTATCTCCCGGGCTACTAGCTATAATAAAACACAGAATACTTTGCACTGACAACAAAACACTATTATACTCTATACAACCCAATACTCTGTGCTACTAAAATCACATGAAAGCTTAGGACACGCTTATTAGGTTGTGTCGTTGTGTTGTGCGATATAATTGCAATCGAAAGTCGAAACCCAGCGAGAAATGACCCGTCTATACATTGTCTAATCGACGTCATATGTTTACATAATGGCGAACCGTGCAGTCGCGTTGAGTCGTGCACGTGTTCGGACGTGTTTGTCCTGAATACATTTTTGAAGATTGTTGATGCAATCACAATTTTCACTCAGACTTTCAGTAATTTCCACTCAGACTTCGCTACGCGATCAGTGATTCAAGCTTTGTTAAACAAAGCGGCAGGAGCCAATAAAAAATACGAAGAAGAAGAAGAATGGCGAACCGTGAACGTGGTAAGAATTGTTCTCTTCATTTACATATGTATTTATATATGTTTATGTAAATACGTACACATTTTATATGTATATAAAGCATTTATTTATTTATTTATGGCGTAACATTATTCTTGTAAGCAATGATTTTTTTTCTAACTTGTAATAACCTCTTTTACCTCTGTGTATTTATTGATGTATATATACATGTGCGTATATAAATACACGTGCAAATATTCTATGCATTATATATATATATTATATATAACATTTTTTTGCAGCAATACCGATACCGCTCATTCCTGGCCACTTGCCAGGAAATGTGCCTGTTCCTGGTCGTATGCCGGAGCCCCATCAGAGGTACATAATTTTTATGCAAGCACCTCTGGCTGTGAGTATTATTATAAAATAAATATATTTACAGAGAGAGAGAGAGAAAGAGAATTAATTTTACTATTTAAAAATAATTCATTTTTTTAGGCTCATCAAACGGATCGTCGTCGATGTTATCGCCAACGTCGTCGTGAGCGGCGGCAGCAGCAACAGCAACAGCAACAGGTTGTGCAAGTGCCTCCGCTACCACCGCCGCCGCAACCACAATGTCCGCCGCCGTTGCAACCAGAATGTCCGCCGCCGCTGCCACCAGAATGTCCGCCGCCGCCGCCACAACAATATAACCCACCGCCGCCGCCACAATTTTCACCGCCGCCGCCCCAATTTCCGCCGCCGCCACCACAATTTCCACCGCCACCACCACAATTTCCACCGCCGCCTCCACAATTTAAAACTAGTGGCTGGGGAGGAAGAAATAATAAGGGGCAAAGAGGTCGAGGTGGAAAAATCTTCCAATTCCATTTCCATTAAATTATATATATATAATCACAGATCGCAGCGTGGTAACTGCTCTACCGAGTACAACACCCCGCCAGGTACCTAAGTCGTCTACAGACGATTCCGAGTCTCGACATCGAACTCGCGTAAACTCATGTTCGACCGTTAGACGCCGTGCCGCCGTGAGCGGTGAGATCCCGACGACGGGCAAAGGCGCCGTACGGCAAACCGGGCTCGTGCGACGACCGGGTTTGCGCGCGAGCGCAAACCGGCCGCCTAGTAGTGCGTCACATTGTTTTGAGCCTTTCGACTCACGAGACTCCTAAAGATATCATTGCCGACCTTCGACTAGAGAGGATACGGCCTTAGAGGCGTTTAGGCATAATCCCACGGATGGTAGCTTCGCACCACCGGCCGCTCGACCGAGTGCGTGAACCAAATGTCCGAACCTGCGGTTCCTCTCGTACTGAGCAGGATTACTATCGCAATGACCGGTCATCAGTAGGGTAAAACTAACCTGTCTCACGACGGTCTAAATTATATATATATAATTTAATGGAAATATATATATATATATATATATATATATATATATATAATTTATATATATATATATATATATATAATTACAAACGTCAACGCGGATTTCCAGCAAAATGAAATTATTTACTATTAAAAAATATTTAATAAGTGATGCAAAAAGATATTATTTTGTGCCGAATTTGAATTCCTTACCTAATAATAAATCTTCCGTTAATGTAACAAAATATAACTTTTGTGCCAAAATTATATTTTTTAACTATTAAGAACCCGTGGGTTGAGATACCTAGCGGGCGCGTCTCCGGGTGGCGGATAGGAGGACGCCCGGAGGGGATGTTCGGCTCGGGCCTAAACCCCCGCGTGCCGCGCGGACCGTCCGGGTAGTGGCGGTTATAACCTGTTCCGATGGGCGTAAAACCCCCTCTGGGAGGGAAAGGCCGCCGCCGTGGACCATCTCTCCAAGCTAAGCTGGAAGCCATCGTGGCGAAGGCTGCGTGGCACTGGGAGAGCAGTGTCTCGAACGATGCTTCTGGGGAACCAGGCGAAACCCCAGAGTAATTAGCCTTACCCATGCATGCGGGGCTCTGCATGGGCTGACCATCTTTTCCCTAGCTACTCGTGGGAACAAAATGCAAAATAAAAATGCAAAACCAAACGAAGTCCCGATGGAGGTCTCACCAGGGACCTCCGGAGGGAAAACGGATGTGGTGGTAGGTGCGGAACGGGCCCTAACGGGCTCGGAAAGCACTGGCCCTACATCTAAAGAGACTGCGAACACTGCGGGTCTTCTCAGGAAGAACCGCAGTGGCGCAATGAAAAGGAAGGCTAGGAGGGAGAGGGAGAAAGCCCAGGCTGATCTCCCTTCAACCTCTGAACCTTCTGCAGCTTTCCCCAAGACGCCGAGTAAGGGGCCTCAGGGGCACTCCGGTAAAAAGCGCCGGATGGGTTCCAATGACACCCCTCCATCGGCAGAAGAAACGAAGAAGAAGCAAAGGGCCCAGGAAATTGGGACCTATGCTGGCGTCGCCGACCCCCTGACGAGGGTGATTGTGGCGGAGGGCTACCCCGAGGCAGTGCTGACCGCGGAGCGGTTGACACTGTTGAAGGGTGCGGTTTCCAAGGAGATCGATGGGATCCGGGAGGGTCCTGTGCCCAGATTTCACGGCACCTATCTGAAGACGGGCGCGGCGATTGTGAGATGTGCGGACGCGGTGACGCTGAAATGGTTGGAAGACCGGATCGGTGCCATTGTGCCGTGGGAAGGCGCCAGGCTCAAAGCAGTGGGCCCGGAGGTGCTGCAAAAGCAGTATAGGGCTGTGGTGTGGGTCCCGGGACCTCCCGAGGACTCAGCTGCGACCCTTGCGCGGCTCGAGCGGCAAAACTCGGGGCTCTGCACGGCGGGCTGGCGAATATTTGCCGAGAACGTAGGGGCTACCGGCGACGGTAGGAACCTGGTTCTCGGTCTCCCGGAATCCAGTGTCCTTAAGCTGAGGACGCTGGATTTTAAACCCTACCTTGGGATGGACCAGGTCACCTTTAGGGTGAGTGGGATGTCCCAAAAGGGAGGGGTAACGGGTAAGGAGGGGCCCAACCCAAAGGTCGGATCTAAATAAATGAGTCCGACCGGGGTGGTCTTTACCCAAATCAACTTGCACCACAGCAAAGCTTCGGCTGTTCTTGCCAGGCGCCAAGCTGGAATGCATACAGCCATTTCACTGATACAAGAACCTTGGCTGGTTCGAGGTTGTGTCAGAGGCTTGGCGGGATGCGGGAGGCTATTTAAGGCCCTGTCAGAGCAGCGACCTAGAGCGTGTGTGGTGCTCAAGGGCGTTGAGGCCCGACTAATACCTGATTTCTGTTCTAGAGATACAGTAGCGGTCGAGACAGAAGTCATCGATGAGCTTGGTTTCAGGAAGAAACTGATAGTGTGCTCGGCCTACTTCCCCCACAAGGATGGAGGCCCACTGCCACCCGAGCCGGTGACTCGCCTGGTGGAATACTGTCAAGAAAATCAGCTTCCCCTGATCTTGGGATGTGATGCGAATGCGCATCACACGATCTGGGGAAGTACAGACACCAACGAGAGAGGTAGGAAGCTGTTGGAATTTCTAGCGGCTACGGACTTAAAAATTCTCAACAAGGGAAACGAGCCCACTTTCTGCACGACAGTGAGGAGGGAAGTGCTCGATCTTACTATTTGCTCTAGGCAAATGGTTCGGGAGGTGGCTGACTGGAGGGTCTCGAATGAGCCTTCCTTATCAGACCACAGACAAATCACCTTTAGGCTGGCTAAAGCCAGATCTGAAGAAAGAAAAGTGAGGGACCCAAAAAGAACTGATTGGGCTTCTTACCGAGAGGACCTGTCAGCCAGTCTCAGGGATTTTCCCAAGAGGCATGGGACCCCACACGAGATAGAGACTGTGTAGACCATCTGCAAAGAACTCTGATAAACAGCTTTGAAAAGAACTGCCCGGAGAGGACAGTTAAAAACACCAGGGGCACCTCTTGGTGGAGTCCAAAGCTGCGGGATCTCAGGGGCGCGGCCCGTCGTGCGTGGAACAAAGCCAGGAACACGGGCCGCCAGTCCGACTGGGACCTTCATAGAAGGGCTCAGAAGGACTACAGAGATTCTGTAGTGAGGGCGAAAAGAAAAAGCTGGGAGAGATTCTGCGAGTCAGTGGAGGGCATGCCCGAAACCGCTAAACTATGCAGAGTTTTGGCCAGGGACTCAGACGCAGTTCTGGAAGCCATATGTCTCGCTGACGGGACGATGGTGACTGGAGAACGGTGTCTGACACACCTGTTAGAAACAAGCTTTCCAGGCTTCCGAAAGGGGACGGAGGACTACGCATGGCATGAGACTCCGGCGCCGCGGAGAGCACAGGGAAGCGATTGGGCACTTGCAGCTGAAATTGTCAGACCTGATAGGGTCAGATGGGCTGTAAAGGCCTTCAAGCCCTTTAAGTCAGCAGGACCGGACCGGATCTTTCCGGCTCTTCTACAAGAGGGGCTGGAGCAGATCATTGGGCCTCTTACGCGGATTTTAAGGGCTTGTCTGGCGCTGAGCTACACGCCCAGCGCTTGGAAACTGGCAAAGGTGGTGTTCATCCCAAAAGCGGGCAGGACAGGTTACACCTCTGCCAAAGACTTTAGACCGATCAGCCTGACGTCTTTTCTCCTTAAGACGCTAGAAAGGCTGGTCGATGTTTATGTGCGAGACGTGGTTCTGTTGCGGCATCCGCTGCACATAAACCAGCATGCGTATCGCACGGGTTATTCCACCGAGACCGCCCTCCATTCTGTCGTATCGTTTATCGAAAAACAGTTGGAGGAGCAGGGCTTCGTGGTAGGCACCTTCTTAGATATAGAAGGTGCATTCAACAACACTCCGCATTCAGTAGGGGATGCGAGGAGACCGCACGGAGGGGCGTCCCGAGGATGATCGTTGAGTGGATCAGAGGAATGCTTGGACGGCGAGTAATGACCTCATCAGGATCGGTGAGAGTCGATGGATGGATAGAGAGAGGCTGCCCACAAGGAGGTGTTCTCTCTCCGCTCTTGTGGTGTCTGGTAGCGGATCGGCTACTCAGCACATTGAATGATAGGGGCTTCTTTACGCAGGAATATGCCGATGATGTGGCTATTCTTATGCGAGGACCCTTTCTAGAGACGCTTCTAGAGCTAACACAGGCAGCTCTAGAGGTAGTAAAAGAGTGGTGCCGCGAGACCGGTCTATCGGTGAATCCACTGAAGACGAAGCTCGTGGTATTCACACGCAAGTACAAAGTGGGCCCAGTGAAAGGGCCCATTTTAGGAAGAACAAGACTGGTTCCGGCCGAGTCAGTGAAATATCTGGGGGTTACCCTGGATAAGAAGCTGACATGGAAGGAACATCTTGAGAATCGCTGTAAAAGCATTTGCTCTTACTTCTGGACGTGTAGGCGAACATTTGGCCAGATATGGGGTCTGAAACCAAGGATGGTCTACTGGATCTACACGGCGATTCTCCGGCCCAAGCTTCTGTATGCTTCGGTAATATGGTGGCCTAGGACGCAGATGAAAACTGCCAGAACGGCTTTGGAGCACGTCAGGGCTCTGATCTTAAGAGGGGCTCTAGGGGCGATGCAAACCACGCCAGTGGCAGCGATGGGAGTGCTACTAGGCATTGAGCCGCTGCACCGGGTGGTGGAGGCTGCGGCTGCGGCCGCGGCTTATCGCCTGAAGTGTGAGCTGAAATGGAAGGTTGGTGCCAGGCACACAAGAATTCCTGGAACGATTCTGGCTAGCCCCGTCTTCACAATGGGGCAGGACAGAATGCCGGCAATCGTGTTTCCCCGAGCGCGAGGAGTGGAAAGATCCTAAAGGGTTGAATGCCTGGAATGGGGACATCTGGTTCACGGATGGCTCCAGATCAAGCGCTGGCTCTGGCGCGGGTCTTTATTGCCCCCGAGATGGTACTAAGGAAATTGTTCCACTCGGCGAATTTGCTACGGTGTTCCAAGCGGAGACTGTGGCCATTATGAGATGTGCCCAAACCTTATTGGAGAGGAAGCGGGAGGAAGGGCGTATCAGAATCTGTTCGGATAGCGGGGCGGCGCTTAGGGCCCTCTGTGCTCCGAACTTCACCTCACGGCTGGTCTGGGACTGCAGCTGCACCCTGGAGAGGCTGGCGAAGAACAACGAAGTTACTTTAATATGGGTCCCCGGCCATTCAGGGATCAAGGGTAACGAAACTGCCGACCAACTCGCTAGAGCAGGATCGGAGACAAGACTGCTGGGGCCGGAGCCGGCTGTCGGGATTCCCTACAGCTTAGGTAGGAATGAGATCCGAGGCTGGCTGCGGAACCAGCATCTTGATTACTGGAAAGAGGAAACCAGGGTCAAATGCAGGCAAGCCAGGGCTCTCCTGGGGGACTCTCCCAGGGAAGAACTGGCAAGTAGCATTAGATCACTGAGTAGGAAGGATGCCAGACTGGTAGTACAGCTACTGACAGGTCACGGCGTCCTAAATTACCACATGTACAAGCTGGGTCGTAGCAGTACACCCGACTGCAGACTCTGTGGGGAAGAGGAGGAAACAAGTCTCCACATTCTCGGTCAATGCCCAGCATATGCCAGGCGACGACTTTTTCTGGCGCCCAAGCAGATTAGACAGCTACCGGTGGGGGACCTGCTTCGCTTCTGGAAGAAGACAGGTCTCCCTTAACTGTGGGGCTGTTACTGCAGTGGGGAGGCACAATGGACTCGGTCTGCGTGCCGCCGGTGGGTCTTCGGTTGAGGACCACCCCCCCAGTTTGTATTATTATTTTATTATTATTAACTATTAAGAAATATTCAATTAATGCAAAAAGATATTTGTTTGTGCCAAAATCAGATTCATTAACTATTAAAGTACATTAATTTAAGGCAACAGAATATTCACTATTATCACAAACCAACGATTGCATTGATTCAACAAAATATTCGATTTGCCGTATCCAACCATGCCATTTATTATCTGTTAACAAGCATTTTTTTTTTTCCAAAGAAACCTTTTTTTTCAGTGTACAAAACGCGATGCATGAACAGTTGAGCGTGTGCCTCACCGCATTAGCAATTCTCGCACAAAAAAACAGGTTACTTTTTCGCATATATCGCGCATTTGTTTTAGATAGTTCTGTGTGACACACGTTTTCTTTTTCATCTTGGGCACACGTGCGAGATGACTTATCAACTCAATTGAAATTAGCCACGCTCGTTTTCCGCTTTTGAAAGCTATGCCAGATTCAATAAAAAATGCCGTTCTTGCACTTGATTCACAATGCGTAGCAAGCGTGCAAGCACTATATTACTTTTACCAGAAAAGCTCCGATTATTTTAAACAATTCAGAGAGAGAGAGAGAGAGAGAGAGAGAGAGAGAGAGAGAGAGAGAAAGAGAAAGAGACTGAGAGAAAATGTAAAACGTTCTGGAATGTTCGGGAAAGAAATGAAAATGTGCAAATGCTCGATACCTTACTGAAAATAATGTTTGTTGTTAACTATAGATTTGCCGTTATATATTACCTTTAAAAAAAAAGGTAAAAAAGGCGTTAAGTACACGCATAGTAGTGTATATGTATTATGTTGTTACACTGTTATGTGTTACCTCGAAAAAAACAAAGTGGTGGTATTATACATACCTCCAAATAGCTTTACTCTGTATATACTGTTTATAAAATGCGTAATACTACAAAAAGGCGTAATATCCGTACAAAATTACCTTTAAAAAAAAAAGGTAAAAAAAGGGCGCCAACTACACGCATAGTATGCATATGTTGTTACCTAAAAAAAAAGTGGTAGTATTATACCTCGAAAAAACCTAAGTAACAGGTGGTAAACGTAATCTTTATATCTCGAAAAAATTTCGAAAAAATCTAAGCAGTAGTATCTTTATTTCCAAAAAAATATAACCCTAGTGATACACATCACAAAATTATGTTACCTTATCAAAAAGAAGAGTCGCGCTTCAAGTAATCTATTACAATTATAAAAAAAAATGATATCTCTTTAAATTACAGCGCCAATTACAGAGAGAACATATACAAAAATAATTGTTGCTTTACTTTGAAAAATCTTTACATTGTGTGAATTAGAAAAGAATGTATGATAACAATTTTATAAAATTAAAAAATTTTATTTAAATTTAACAAAGGAATACAAAATATTTAAAAAATACACATGTAAACTTTGTATTTAAATATTTGTAGTGTAATTGTGCCGTACGTAGTGATTGTAGAGCCGTTCGCGGCATAGAATTTGTAAGATGTTGGCGTGGTGTGTCCCGCTACCATAAAGCGAGGGTATACACTCACGTCCGATCCTGTGTCTATCAGGAATTGTCTTTTAGTGTCTTTTAGTTCAAAATGGCGGATCCAATATGGCGGACAAATTTGTAAAAATCAACCGGATTTTCTTGAAACTTGTTATTCGGGAGTTTTTGGGGTCGCTGATTACGAATCTAAAATCAGATTTTCAAAATTAAAAATGGCGGATCCAATATAGCGGACAAATTTGTAAAAATCAACCGGATTTTCTTGAAACTTGTTATTCAAGGGTTTTCGGGGTCGCTGATTACGAATCTAAAATCAGAGATTCGAACTTAAAAATTGTGAAACCAATATGTCGGACAACAGGTTTCAAAATAAAGGTTACAGGAACCTCAATACTATCAGTATCCTAAACAGCACAACATATTGCTACAATACTGCCTCAATATTGCACAACAATATTATGAATATTTGCTTTCTAGCCAAGCGGACAGGATGACCGAAACCCTTGCAGATATGCCAAGCAGCTCTAGGAGTTCTTTTCCCGATCTGCTCGGGCCTGGATCCGCCATTTTGAATCTTGAAAATCTGATTCCAGATTCGTAATCAGCGACCTCGAAAACATAAGAAACCATGTTTTAAGGTATACATTAATTATCAAATTTTGTTACAATCAAATTAAACTGAAAAAATGGTGCGTTTTTTATGTAAATTTGTTAATAACAAAAAAAATTATAAACAATATTGCTAAATATGCTACTTGATTATCAGGTTTGAACTTTAGCAACATAAAAAAATGCAAGTTTTTGCAGTTATACTAAAAGTTACGATGAAGGAAAGAAGACTCAAAAGGTGGTTAATATATTGCCGCCTGGGACTGAAAGGGTTAAGGGGATGCTGGAGTGACGGCCGAACTTCCTCGGTGTCGATAATGTCGAACATTTTTAATTTTGTTCTAATTTGTTTTCTATCATTTTCTATATTACTGGCCTATATCTGCTTTTGTTTAACGAGGGGCATCTGGCCTTGTTTCGATTGCTGCGCATTCTCTCGCTACACGCAATACTACTCCGCACGCATACATACATGTGAGATTTTCAGGCAAATTTTTCTCTTATACTAAAGCTTCTAGGCTCATTTCTGAAAGCACAACATTATTCCTTTTTGCAATTCCGAGGGTGCTGTATGCTTATTTTATACGTACAAAGTCTAAATTTTTATGTGCAGCAAATGTCACGTCATACATATAATTTTTTTATTTTTTTTGTTTTTGATGTAAAATCAACGCTAGCACCCTCCGTTTTTATGCGTACTTTAATTTTGTTGTTAAGGATCGAATGAAAAGCGGGAGCATTAGGCAGTGTTGCCCGCGAGCGCGGTCGTAGCGCAGCCACGCGCGACCATCGTGATCGACGCGATCTTCTCAAAACACGGCCCAATGATCCTGCCTTCTCGACATCGCTAAAGGGAAAGCGCGCACGCGTTTACTTAATGTTTATGTATCATCGAAACCCCCGTCACAAAGCGGGGCGGGAAGAAGAGCGAGCGCGAGCGATCCTCGACAGCACTATCCGTTCAGCCGTAAGACAAACCGGTCGCTCTGAGTTATCGTCGTGAAACAATCTCGCGCCAACGGTTCGGTCTCACTGCCGCACGCCGAGCGCCCGAGCAAGGACCTGCATAGCGCGAAGTTTCGACGTGAAGAACAACCAGGGCGATCAATCGCCGTCCGCCTCAAAAGCACGTTTTCTGTAAATTAAAGTAACAGTAAAACCAACTCAGTGTCAATTTACTCAACCGCATTCCACTTTTCAACGAGTTTATTATAACGCCTCGCGCCCTTGTCAGGGCGGTGCTGGTATACCTCGTGCCCTGAGGCCTCCTCAGTGTAGTACGAAACATTCTGGTCCTTCGAGCCGGATCGAGGCGATTCAAATTACCATCGAGGAGTGAAGCACTAAGAAGCAAAAAAATGAATGAGCAACTGCTGGAAAAACAGAACCAGCGATTGCGAGCGGTGGATCGAGCGCTGGACAACTATAAAAAGCTGGGAAGAAACAATCTGACGCCAGCGAAAATTCGCAGTCGAATAACAACCTTGAAGGTAACCTGAGCCGATATCAGAGGCGGACACTTCGCTCTTCTGGCCGCGACCCCAGTTGCCGAGCGAACAACTCTGGAGTACTTCAACCAACAGCGGTATGAGGCACACGAAGAGAAGTATTAGCAAGCTTTCGACTACATGAACGAGCATCTGGAGGAGCTGGAGCCTGTAAGTCCGAGCTTCAATTCAACAGTGCAGACGCCAACCATGCCGTCGGCCGCGTTCTCGTTGTCCCATCTTCCGCCAATTCAGCTCCCGCCGTTCGACGGTAATTACGGGGAGTGGAAGAGCTTCCGCGATCGGTTCACCTCGCTAATTATTGAGAATCGAGAACTGTCCAATTTCTCTCGCATGCACTTCTTAACGTTTTGCCTGAAAGATCGCGCTTTAGAATGCGTTAAAAATGTTAAAGTAACCGCCGATAATTTTGATATTGCATGGAATTTATTGACAGCCCGCTTTGAGAACAAACGACGATTAATTAGCGTCCACATATCGTCGTTGCTGAGTATTCCGGTAGTCACGCGAGAATCCGCGCACGAGCTGCAAATCGTTCGGGATAAAATGAATACAGCGATCGCAGCGTTGAGAAATTTAGATCGCACACCCGACGAACTCTGGAACGACATGCTCGTCTGTCTTTGTTTTCAAAAACTCGACGCAGGTACTAGAAAGGCGTGGATGATGAAATTTATCGATGACCGGAATCCTCCTGCGTACCAGGAGTTAAATAAATTTTTCAGTGGTCGAATACGTGCGCTCGAAGACTCTAAGCTCTCCGCTCCGGAGAAAACCGCAAAATCAGCAAGCACGCTGAAAATTAGTAGCGCCAACGCGAGCGGCAAAGCCTCCTCTCAGTGTACTTTATGCAAAGCGAAACACTATTTCAACCAATGTCCGCAATTTTCAAGTAAAAGTCCGAGTTAGCGTCGGGAAATAGTTTAAAGGGAGCATCGACTTTAACTGTCTCAGTCAAAGTCACGCAGCAAAGGCGTGCGCAAGTAAATATTCGTGTCGCCTGTGTCAGAAACGACATCACACACTTATTCATTTAGACTCCGACTCTCCCTCGAAGGTCGAGGAAGGCACAACGCCGAACCTAACGACAACAGATGTTGAACCGAAACAAAGCGAAGTAAGCTCATTGTTCGCGTTCTCGAATTCAATTTCTCGATCCCACGTTTTGCTTGCAACGGCATGGGTCACTGTCAGCTCGTCGTCAGGCCGCACGGTGGTTGTCCAAGCCTTGCTCGACCAAGGCTCCGAAATGACCTTCCTCTCGGAGCGGGTAGCTCAGTGTTTACACCTAAAGCGTATTCGAATGCCGACTTCCATTTTAGCGGTTGGATGTGTAAATGCCGGGACATATCGTAACGCGGCACACATAACGATTTCCCCGAAAACCAAATAGGCTCCGGCGTTCTCGACAATAGCGTTGATTCTCAAATCTCTTACGGCATACGCGCCCAAGCGCTTGTCAAGTAACGCGATGTTGTCACATCTCGCGGAACTCCAATGGGCGGATCACGACCCCATGAGCGCAGACCCGATTAGCATCATTATTAGTGCAGATCTTTACAGTAAATTTAAAAGTCGATGGAGTTAAAAGGAAAGCGGTAGGACAGCCTATCGCTCAAAAGTCGATTTTTGGCTGGGTGATATCGGGACCCATTGTTTCGTTGAGCGTTTTGACTCACGCGTCATCGGTTGCATTGCTCCGCGATGTTTCCAGTAACGGTGAACGCTCACCATTCCCTGTCGCTCGACCAAAAGCTTCAGAAATTTTAGGAAGTCGAGGAGATTCCAAAAAGAGCAATTCTAAGTCCGGACGAGATACGATGCGAGGAGCATTTTCGTCGGACTCACTCTCGCTGTCTAGACGGACGCTACATGGTGCGCCTTTCCTTCAAGGAAGGTCCTCCCATTGACATTGGCCGCTCGAAGACCATTGCCGAAAAATCACTCAGAGGTCTCATTCGGAGACTCAAAGATCGCCCAGAATTGTTAAACGAATACTCAAATTTCACTCGTAAATACGAAGACCTCGGGCATTTACGCGAAGCGCCAGCTTCCGATGCGTCCGATGAGCAATGCGTGTTCATCCCCCATCACACCGTTATTCGAGATAGCAGTTCGACGTCTCATTTGCGCGTCGTTTTTAACGCGTCATGCATTACGACAAATAAAACTTCGTTAAATCATCACCTTCTGATCATTCCAAAGCTCCAAAATGAGCTCGCCGCGGTCATTATGCAATGGCGACAGTCCAAGTACGTCTATGCCGCCGACATCACTAAAATGTACAGGAAAATCCGCGTAGACCCCCGCGATGTAACCTATCAACGGATTCTTTGGCAGGATGATCCGGCTCAGCCTCCGCGCGAGCTTATTCTGCTCACAGTAACGTACGGCAACGCGGCCGCTCCGTTCATAGCCCTACGCGTTATCGAACAACTAACTATCGACGAAGGAAAACCGTTTCCGCGCGCCGTGTCACGTTTGACGGTACATCACTGGTAGATTTTTAGCCGCACAAATTTTTTCTTTTTATCCTTGTTGCACAGCACCTGAAAACAATATTAAATTATAATACATCCTTTAATTTAACTGTCACAACAATCACTCAGCTGACACGCCTTTATGTGTTCTTAAAACAACAGAGACAAGCCTAAAGAATATGGCCGCCTAAAGGCACCTTTTCAAGCTTAAGCCCTATTTTCATAAATTACACTATAAATTTTGGACAATTACTTATTAAAATTCCCCAGAGTCAATAAAGTTAACTGCTTATTGCTATTCATTGATCATGCAAACTTTATGAGATTCATTATGCAATATAAATTCAGTTTGACCGGGATCTAACGGAAAGAAACGCCATGTTCTATAAGAATATATCAAGAAAATTGAAATAAAGTATAAATCATTAATTAAAGGCAAACCAATTATAAGAATATAACCTTTTGTGACTAAGAAACATTACCATACTGAAATAATAATTATTTCATTAACATTTTCTAAACATGATTGTTATAAACAATTAATTTAAGTTATTAACAAACCTAACTAATATCATTATCGGAACCATTATTAAAGATCCAATAACTTTTGTTAATAAATCATTCTTATATCTTTCAAAACAAACTAATTAAAGTAGGTAAGGTAGGCCGATTCTATCCCAACCTGCGGGATCTGAGGGGGGGTGAGGGGCGGGGGGAACCGCAGGGGTGAGACCGCAGGCGGGGTGGTGAGGGGGAACAGCGAGGAGGGGAGAGGGGAACCGCGTTTTTTGAGCGCCGCGGGAGAGGGGGAACCGCGTTTTCCAGCGCCGCGGGGCGAGGGGGTTTTCCGGCGCCGCGGGGCAACCGCGTTTTCGCCGCGCCGCGGAGCGTTCGCGTTTTCACCGCGGGAGGGGTCCGCGTGACGTCACACGCTCCCGCTCGCGTTATCTCTCCCTCGCCCCCGTCCTCCGGTCGCGCGCGTCTTCTCGTTCGCGCGCGGTTCCTCCCAGCCCCCGGCCCTGTTTGCGCGCCCGACTCCCGGCCCCCGTTCGCGTTATCTTTCCCTCGCGCGTTCTGAAATTATGCAAAAACTACTAAATAAAGATAGCTTAACAAAAGGGAACGGTAAATGAAAAGGAAATTTTTTAACCATATTATATGCATTTATTTATCATGTAGCGCATTATACACAATAATATCCAAAGCGTAAGCTAATAATTCACAATCAATAATCGAATTTTTATCAAATCGCACGCCTTATCAGCGATACGATCAGAGCAATTGCGGACAATGAAACCATAGCAAGATAAATTTATATTTATATTGAGAAGTGGTAAAATCTCTTTCGTCAGGAAGAGAATGTAAAAAATTATTAATGGGGGTATTCTCATTTAAAAGATTTTTAAAATATATATTTTGCAGGATTTTTTTATAGAGAAACGAAGAAACCATATTATATACATTTATTTGTAATGTAGCGCATTGTACATGGTCCACTCGCCAAGATACAGATCCATCATCTTTCCAGCAAGAAATGATTAAGCATTTTTTTATATTTATACAATGACACGTGCAAAACTGCAAATTTTGCAAATTTTGCAAATAGCGCCGATGTATGGCTGCTGCTAGCGCGTAGAGGGGTCCGCGGGGAGAAGGGGAACCGCGTTCGCGGTTTCAGACGCCGCGCCGCGGGTAGGGAGTCCGCGTGCAACGGCCACGTCAGTAAGCGGTGAAAGGAGGTCCGCGGTAAAAAGGGTCCGCGTGACGTCACACGGCACGCTCGCGTTATCTCCCCCTCGTAGATGTTTTCCCCGTCCCCCGTCTTCTCGTTCGCGCGCGTTTCTCGCTCCCGTCACCCGTTATCTTTCCACCGTTCGCGCGTTTTCTCGTTCGCGTTCACATATTTTTTATTTAAATTTAATATTATATATACATTTAAATATCTTCCAACATTTCAGTTGGTTAAAAATGTTTAACAAATCTACATTTATTAAGTATCTATATTTAATACAATTTATATTTTAAATATTAATTATATTTTAAACATTATTTTTATTATAATCTTTTAGGAAGTAACATACCTGTTATATTTGCGATTTAAATAGCATAGAAGAAAATGATAAATTTATCTCTGACAGCTCCTACGTACGTTATAAGCATAAAGTTCGAGTTCCGCATTAATTATTCAAAGTCATACAGTAATATGGGAATGTTGCGGGAACAGGGACAGAAAGCTAGTCAAACATAGTATAAATTTTCACTAAAGGTTCTTTAGAACAGTTTATTGTAGTAATTCATTAGCAGTACAGAACTATCTGCCGATTGCACACAATAAACTCGACATAAGACATAAACGTTTAAATTTAAGCGTAATTCTTTCACTCTTTGCGCACGCCGCCAATGCATCGACGTATATATATATATATATATATATATATATATATAAGTATAAGTATAAAACTCATCCATATTCTCCTCTTACTTACTCACACATTTTTCCTCTCAACTAGCAGTAGGTAAGCTATGTATGTTCTACCCCAAACTGTGGGATCTGAGGGGGGGTGAGGGGCGGGGGGAACCGCGGGCAGGGGGGTAACCGCGGGCGGGGGGGGGGTAACCGCGGGTCGGGGGGAACCGCGGGCGGGGGGGGGGGGTAACCGCGGGTCGGGGGGAACCGCGGGCGGGGGGGGGGGACTGCGGGTCGGGGGACCGGGAGAGGGGGGAACTGCGTTTTTCGAGCACCGCGGAAAGGGGGAGGGGAGAACCGCGTTTTTTGAGCGCCGCAGGGAGGGGGAGGGAGGAACCGCGTTTTTTTTTAGCGCCGCGGGGCGAGAGGGTCCGCGTTTTCCGGCGCCGCGGGGCGAGGGGGTTTTCCGGCGCCGCGGGGCGACCGCGTTTTCGCCGCGGGAGGGGTCCGCGTGCAACGGCCGCGCCGGTCCGCGTGACGTCACACGCTTGCGTTATCTCTCCCTCGCCCCAGTCGCGCGCGTCTTCTTGTTCTCGCGGTCCCTCCCGGCCCCCGGCTCCCGTTCGCGTTATCGCGCACGATCGCATATGTTTTTTCGCCAACAATATTTAATCGTTTAGATCTTCGCGATATTTAATTTTAATATTATATTTAAGTAAACGATATATATTGTAAAAAAATTGCTTACCATCGCTGGATACCACCTCCCTGTGTGTGTGTGTGTGTGTGTGTGTGTGTGTGTGTGACACAACATTGATTGTCTTTATTGTTACACTTATTGTTACACTTAATGTAAGTTTTATTGTAATTCACTTATTGTGTAAGTCAACTTATTGTAAGCAATATATGTCTCTTAATTTTAGATAATATACACTTAAAATATTTTTAAAAATACAGCAGTCTAAGCAGTCATTATTTACACGAACACACACATAGGGCACATATTACATGTGGAAATGAGAAATAGTGGGTCCCCGCACGATGAACAAAACAGACCATCCATAAGAATATAAGGCCTGGTGTCATGTCTGCGAACAACATATAAGATCGAAAACAATCCGTGTAATCTCACGATGCATGACGCACAAAACTTTGTCTGTCCTGGAGTAAAATAAAAATACGTGCAGCACATTCTTGTAAAAGGATTTAACACATTGACTTCAGCCTGATTCATGACTCTGAATATTTCTTCCGTATCAGACATTTCACTATTATAACATGAATCGTCCGACAGTACTGCATCGTCATCATCAACTTCCATTCCTTCCTCTTCATTTACTTCTGTTTCTCCAGGCACTTCTATTTCTTCAAGCACTTCTATTTCTTCCTCGTTTGCTTCAACTTCTATTTCATGTCCCTCAAACAATTCCTCGAAATCCATTTTTTTTTCTACACTTGCACTCACTACTTTTAAATCTAATGTTTTAAGTGGTTTAAATCTAATGTTTTAAATGTTTTAATTGTCTTAAGATGGCGAACGAATTGTATAAGTCGCACAAACAAGCACGCCAACCGACTGCTCTTACTTCTAGTCCTCGACTACTAAGCGTACCATCAAATGCCGAAAAATCGCATGCCGAAAAATCTGCGATGGGCAGTTTTGCACGTGTGCGATGAAGTCACCGCGAGACACGTATGTTCTTGAAAACGATATCGCGCCATTGACTTTCGATGATTTGATCTGTATAACTGCTATTGAACAGTTATCAAACAGCTCTTGAACCGCAATGAAACAGCTATTGAACCGCAATGAAACAGCTAAAAACAGCTATGAAACAGATATCAAACAGCTATTGAACCGCTATGAAACAGCTAAAAACCGCTAAAAACAGCTATTGAACCGCTATGAAACAGCTAAAAACAGCTATCAAACAGCTATTGAACCGCTATGAAACAGCTAAAAACAGCTATCAAACAGCTATTGAACAGCTATCAAACAGCTAAAAACAGCTAAAAACAGCTATAAAACAGCTATCAAACAGCTATTGAACCGCTATGAAACAGCTAAAAACAGCTAAAAACAACTATCAAACAGCTATTGAACCGCAATGAAACAGCTAAAAACAGCTATGAAACAGCTATTAAACAGCTATTGAACCGCTATGAAACAGCTAAAAACAGCTATCAAACAACTCTTGAACAGCTATCTGTATAACTGCGATCTGTATAACTGCTATTAAACCGCTACTTTTAAACAGCTAAAAACAGCTTTTAAACAGCTATCAAACAACTAAAAAACAACTCTTGAACAACTAAAATATCTATATTATACTACAAAGTATGTGGGAAAAGGAAATAAAACATCTATATATACATATATAGTTTATTTCAAAAAAATTATTTCTGGTGTCGCAACCACCAGTTAAATATTTTTAATACATTTTGTAATGCGCAATTTTTAACATGTTTTTCGCATCTTACAGTATTAGTAACATCTATATTATTTAAAGATTCGATATCTTCGTAATCTGCATCCAAAGTCTCAATTTTTAGTTTTTTTCTCGCTTTATTCTCAAGCAGATCCACCAGCCATTCTCGTTTCTGGCATCCCTTGACGTACACAAGAGTCGACGTCTCGTCGCCCTCTCCAAGTACAGCCGATGTAATTAGATGTTTCGCCATGCTGTAGGGCACGTTTCCGTCCTCCCATCGTAGTCCATGGTGATTCGCAATCAACCAAAAAACGCATGATTTGTCGGATTTCGCGAGGAGACTCCATGGCATGGGACATGTAAAAATGTAATGCGCCAAAACGGTCCCGTTTCTCAGAACCGCCACCTCTTTCACGACAAATTTCATCCCGACGGTGAATCCCTGCAGATCGACAAACGTCGGTACGATCATGACGAAACGATGGAGCAATCTGTATCTTATCGCGGTACATCAGTGTATCTTATATCGCAATATCTGCTGATATTGCAATTTACATGAGTTTGCGCACTACATTAGACAGCGGGCAGTATTCGATTACACGATCATGCAAGATGAGGCAATAGGCGGTAGTATTTGCAGGTACATTTTCTTTACAATCAAATTCTATTCGCACATCCACGGTGGCGCTCTTGACAGATTCGTTTTGTCGCGAGCAATCGATGACAACAAAAGGTCCTTCCATCAGGAATGTATACAAGCTGCAAAGCGTATCGATGGAATCGCACATCCGTAATAAGTTTTACGAAAACGCGCATACATATCGAAAAGAACGGCGTATCGATTTTTCGTAAAATCCAGATTCATGTCGTCGTACGGATAAAATTCGGAGTTTAGATAAAGTTTGACATTGGTCAAGTTACAGTCATCGAATACGCTAACATTTTGAGACATGATATTCTTGCGGCCGGTCTGCAGCGCAAAGATAACGTACCGCGGCTTCTCTAGCTGAGTCGCCGTTTTGACGGCCCACGAATGCTTGGTCGTGCTCTGCAACATGGGGTACTCGTACAGATCCCACAAACGAAAACTGACACTAAGATATCGCCCGCTTTCCAAGGCCCGTAGCATGGATAGCTTATTGATCTCGTTTAATGTGACGTGAGGCATTCGCCACTGTATTTTAAACAATTCGATTTCTGGCTCTGTCGCCGGATTTCCTACAATGCAATTGTTATCGCTACGCGCTCGTATCAAAATTAATTCGTGACGAGCGTTAACAACGACGCGTTTGTAATCTTCGCAAAAGCCCATCAACAACTTGAGCGGTACGCAAAAGTTGAAGTATCCTTCCGGTATGCTCGATGTAACGTCCCAGCCAGCATTCCGCATGAGTTGAGAATCATTATATGATAACGATACGTAGTTCTTGATGGTACTGGTTATTCCAACGTTTTTGTTGCGATCAATCTCCACGCCGTTGAGCTCGTATCAAATCTCATCGAACATGAACGCCACGCAATTATTCGCAAGCGTTGCCTGAGACTCATCATTCCTTCTCTTTATTACCAATCGTCCTTCAACGTAGAGAAAGCTTTCACACGGCAACGTGTATAAATCCTGCTGTTGTATGGGTATTCTTATCTCATCGTTATGTCCAAACGTTGTGTTGGCGTACGGATTGTACGTGTGTGTCTCAATCTTGACGACGCTGTCGTCAAAGATCGGTTCACCACCAATGTTTAAGATATTAGCCATTTCGTACGACAAAACCCAATGATTTCAAAAATTCAACGTTCGACGCAGTGAGTTTCTTCTTTGGCGATCGGATTGTCTTTTTGTTTCTCGTCTGTCGCACCTGCTCAGCTTCGTTCAGTACAAGCATCTCACGTTATCGCCGTCGTCTTCGTACATGCAGTCTAACGGTGATCTCTTCTCCGCAAAAATCAATCAATCGACCGTCCTGATCCACGACGCGAAGCGTCAAGTCCGAAATGCTCCGTACGATGATCGGAAGGTAAATGATCTGTGTCGGCGTTTCCGATATCTTATATCCTGGAGGCACGCTCGGTGAAAACTCGTGTATCGTGTGCACGTACTTGTCGTTGCTGTACGCACCAGCGGTCACGTTACACTCTATGCGAATGATGTTTACGTTGATGATATTTATCGGAACATTCGATTCGTGCCATTGTCGCGACTTTAGCACGCGATTCGCTGAAAATCCCAGCAGCGATCCAATGTTGTTCGGTTTTGTGAAATTTATCCGATAAGCGCATTTGATCTCGCTCTTCATCGTATTGTTGTTGGCTCGAATAATAATCAATGGGTGTGAGTCATCTTCGTTTGTCGAGACATTATTGGGTTGGTCCCATAAAAGAGCGCGTTTCAGATACATGTCTATATCATGCAGTTCGTACGATCCTTCGGGAATGGTAATCTTTTTGTCGTCGTCGCCATAGTAGAATTTATTGTTCAACGAATTTACATTCGGTATCGTGTGATAGGTTTCAAAATCTGTCAGACCGAGCTCGTAATCGCCATCGCTCAAATCCACGGCGGGAAAGTAGCTTACCGCGAGGATGCTGCTCTTGCCGGTGAGCGTAAATGTCAGTGACATGTTTGAATGAATATTGAGATTAAACAGCGTAACGCCGGTCTTTAAATTGATTGTCAACCGACTGTAGAAAACGCAGACACAGTTGTCCGCAATTGCTCTGATCGTATCGCTGATAAGGCGTGCGATTGTACTCTATTACATTGTTCTCTAGATACTGCGCCAATTCTCTCGGTGGTTGAAGATTACCAAAACTGTCGAAATATATGGCACGATTTCCCTTCTTTGCGTACGCCACCCAGTGAGTACCCGGTCCCTCGGTATTATCCAAATTCACGATACCGCTCTCGTTTCGACGTATACCGCCGATCGGTAACGAATCGCGCATGAAAATACCTCTAAAATATGGAATGCGCATACGTTTTGCCAATTGTTGCAGTTGCACGTTGGTAGTTACACCCTTGGGGATTTTTAGCGTCTTTTCGACGTTTTTTTTTTCCTCGAGACTCCCCGTCCGCGTTTATATGGAGCGAGATAAAGTCCGTGACCTTCCATGGCGCGATTGTGACGTTGCATCTCTTCCAGCTGACGCCGCGCGGCTTTGTTATCATTCACGGCCTTTGCGACTCCCGCCGCTCCGCCGACCAACGAACCGAGAACCCCTAATAACGGCAGGATCGGTAGGATACCGCCGCGTTTCGCTACCGGAAGTATTCGCTTGGTCTTCTTCTTTTTCTTCGTTTTCAAACCCATACCGAGTTTCGTTTTAGCCTTCATGGCCGCCCAGACGGCTGTAGCCGCAACTCTCTCTCCGAGAGTCGAATCGTTCGCGGTGACACGTTTTTGCGCTTTCGCAGCGAGTATATTGTCTGCCACGTGTCGTTCTGCGAGATCGTTGCTACGCGAGTAGGCTATGTCGTGCTCGCGACACGCTGCGTCCAATGGATTAATACCCCGATCACCTCTTGCCAATCGTGTTTCTAAGCGAGTTCCCGGTCCGCAAAATTGATAGTCGGGGATATGTAATTCGATCGGAAGCGCGTTTATCGCGCGATTCAACAGACCTCGGCCTATCTTCGGCGGCATTCGCCGCAGTTTTTTATCAACGGCGGCGGACCGTCGATGTGCGTTTGCTGACACGGCAAATTATAATGTATTAAACAGCGCCGATATTGTTGAACCTCCGAATCTGCCTTGATATGTTCGGGAAGCTTATCCCACAAATAATCTATGTGATTATAAAACTGTCGCAGTAGAATGACCTTTGGTATATACTTTAACTGCTCGGCGGTTAAATCGTAAATATCGCTGTTATCCGACACGAGCAAAAACATTTTAACGACTGAGCATCTCAGCTCTACGCGTCTCTATAAATAGGCCAGCTTTCTCGATATTGTTTTTCATTTGTTGTGGAGGGGAGGTAAAATGCGGTTCGTACGACAATCGCGTACGATCAAAGTTGTAACAATGCGCCCCGAAACGGCATTGTTCCCGGCCAAAATCCGCCGCATACCACCCGGCCGAACATCCGCCGGGTGCAGAAAGGCACGGCGTGCCATTATCAATAATTAAGGAACGCGTGCGAAGAAGTCCGCGCAAGGGACTTACCGCGGCAGCCGAAGCACCGAGTAAGGCCGAGGCCGCCCGAAGATCGCCGAACGCCAGCGCCGCGCCGTAACCACGGCCACCCCACCGCTCCGCCGCGACGCTCGCGCCCGTATCCCCGCCACCGATTACGAAGCGTCGCCACGGGTATATAAGCGAGCAACATTTATCAATGTTGCTATTCCACCGTGAGCCAGCACACCGATCATCCGCTGCTCTCGGTTTCCGAATCCCGCTGATAAGTCCTGGGGTAAGAGAGTCTCTGCCTCCGTCAAGTATATCTCGACGGCTTATCATCCCGACCGCTCCTCGCCTCGCCGCCACGTCCAAGTCCAGAGGGTCTCTGGACTTGTTGAGAGTCTCAACCGTCCGACAAGGCATCCCATCCGCTGTACCGTCGCGAACCAGGATCGGGAGACCGCCCTGTCCTCGCCAAGAGTCTTGGCCGCACGGTACCGCTCTCCCTTCGACGAAATCCAGGCGATCCAGCCCAAGGGGGTCCCCTGGGCTCGCTGAGCGTCTCAGCCGCCCGACACCGTCGATTCGAATCGCGTTACCGCCAACGTACCGCGCGTCACACGCGCCGCGAATCCCCGCGAATGAAACCGTAGCGCGCGCAAGTCTGTAACATCCGCATCCGTAATACGCGACAGCCGCACCGCGAGCCGCTGCCATAGCCGCGTACATAATCGCAGCGGGAGCAGTCTGTAATAACGATATGTAAAATAGCATCGAACATTGTGAAATAAATCTGTTACATTGAATCGTTAAATCACGCCTTGTGTCTTCCTCCGCGCCTACTCCGAACCCTGACCAGCCGCGAGCTAGATCCGCGCGTCGGAAGTTAGGTTGTTTTAAAGTGACAAACTTTGACGATAAGATGTCGTTAACGAAAGAGGTACGCAAACATGGAGGCATGCTACCGATTTCTATACGCGGTATCATCAGCGGCCCGTCGAATTGCGGCAAGACAAACGTCTTGATAAGCTTGCTGGAAAGTCCGCACGGTGTACGTTTCGAGAACGTGTATGTGTACTCGAAATCGTTGCAACAACCGAAATATCGATATTTGGAGAATATATTAACACCGATAGAAGAGATTGGCTACTTTACGTTCTCGAATAACAGTGACGTCATTCCGCTGAGCGAGGCGCTCCCGAATTCTATTTTTATCTTTGATGACGTGGCGTGCGACAAGCAGGATACGATAAGAGAATACTTTGCAATGGGCCGTGTGACGTCCTGGGTGATGCGAGGTGGCTCGATCCGGCAGAACGTCTCCGTCGAATTGGTTCTTCTTCCGCTGTTAAGGGGGTAAAACCCCAGGATAAATAGCTGTTGTTCGGCGATGTGGACTATGGCTCCTCGGGTCCGTTGAAGGTAGGTGTTTCAATAATTTTATCTTCCTTTTCTTTTTTATATAAAAGAGTATAATATTTATTGTAGAATTCCAAGATACAAGTGGTTTATGTGGAGGATGGAACGAGTAGTATACGATGTGTAAGGTTTCTTGGCCCGTTCCACACTCTCAGTCGAGTGGGCGAACGGTGCTTTTATATATTTCTGGAAACGGTAGTGGGAGGTGACCGCACCTCGTTACAATGAGTCATAGGGCGGTGTCTAACGGATATGAGTCTACTTCTACTTGTGCGGCTCGCTTGCCAGCAATGAGTCATAAGGTAGTGTCTTGAAATTCTTTACCTTATATGGTCATGGGCTTCGCTTCAGCTCGGCATGTCCATATATGGTTCTACGCGAGGACTGGATTCCACTCAAATGAGTCACTTAGTGACCTCGTTTCTATTTCTATTCTAGTAGCGATTCGTAACGAGAGTAATATCTTCTTTCATTATAAAATCTCAACATGATTTTTGTTTCAAAAGAATATAAGAAATCTTTAATAAATTGAGTTTAAAGTATACAAATATATGTTAAATATTATTTAACTTCCTTTAGACATACTTTACATAAAGTAGAATAATTCAATTATACAATTAAAATAATTAATAGCATGTCCAAAGCATCAAAGATATTGCTCTCCTTGTCTAACAGTTACTAATATTCGCATCTCGCTTGGATTCGCGTTTCTACGTGGCGCATGATACAATTCTATACTTTTCAGGTTCGTGAGTGACGCTTCGGCGATTGACGCTCGATGATGATATTATTTCAGTAAGTGTTTATATATAGATATATATTTGTTAATAACAATATTAATAAAAAGTGTTGTTAGCAGTAGTAATAATGAGTCTAATATTATGTTAATAATATTACATGTGAGTAGAAATGGTTAGCATTCTCATTAGTATAGCAGATTAATAAAATTAAATTGTTTATGTAATAAGATTCTTATTATTTTTACATCTTGAAAACGGTCGGAAATTCGATAAGGGTGTATAGGAAATATATTGCAGGACTTCCACTAAAGTATAATATAACATAAAAAAATTTTATTGTTAATATAAGTATTTATTAGTAACAAATTATTTGTTAAACAATTTGGCAATTTTTAATTCACATATTGATGTGGTTATATTCTTTTTGTTCACGCGGTTTTGTTTTTATAATAAAATTATTTTTTTATATAAAAATTTATTTTATTGTTATAAATATTTGGTAAGTAAACAATTGCAAGAATAAAAGTTATTATTATTTTTTATAGGTGTGCTGGTGTAAAGTCGTTGTGCGTGGTTAAAATCTGTATTTACCAGAACGAGTTTAATAGTTAAATAAACAGCCCGTCACGGCTGTGTGACGTCACGCGGACCCTTTTTACCGCGGACCCCCTTTCACCGCTTACTGACGCGGCCGTTGCACGCGGACTCCCTACCCGCGGCGCGGCGTCTGAAACCGCGAACGCGGTTCCCCCTCTCCCCGCGGACCCCTCTACGCGCCAGCAGCAGCCATACATCGGCGCTATTTGCAAAATTTGCAAAATTTGCAGTTTTGCACGTGTCATTGTATAAATATAAAAAAATGCTTAATCATTTCTTGCTGGAAAGATGATGGATCTGTATCTTGGCGAGTGGACCATGTACAATGCGCTACATTACAAATAAATGTATATAATATGGTTTCTTCGTTTCTCTATAAAAAAATCCTGCAAAATATATATTTTAAAAATCTTTTAAGTGAGAATACCTCCATTAATAATTTTTTACATTCTCTTCCTGACGGAAGAGATTTTACCACTTCTCAATATAAATATAAATTGATCTTGCTATGGTTTCATTGTCCGCAATTGCTTTGATCGTATCGCTGATAAGGCATGCGATTTGATAAAAATTCGATTATTGATTGTGAATTATTAGCGTACGCTTTGGATATTATTGTGTATAATGCGCTACATGATAAATAAATGCATATAATATGGTTAAAAAATTTCCTTTTCATTTACCGTTCCCTTTTGTTAAGCTATCTTTATTTAGTAGTTTTTGCATAATTTCAGAACGCGCGAGGGAAAGATAACGCGAACGGGGGCCGGGAGTCGGGCGCGCAAACGGGGCCGGGGGCCGGGAGGAACCGCGCGCGAACGAGAAGACGCGCGCGACCGGGGAACGGGGGCGAGGGAGAGATAACGCGAGCGGGAGCGTGTGACGTCACGCGGACCCCTCCCGCGGTAAAAACGCGAACGCTCCGCGGCGCGGCGAAAACGCGGTCGCCCCGCGGCGCCGGAAAACCCCCTCGCCCCGCGACGCCGGAAAACGCGGTTCCCCCCTCCCGCGGCGCTCAAAAAACGCGGTTCCCCTCTCCCCTCCTCGCGGTTTCCCTTCGCCACCCCGCCCGCGGTCTCCCCCCGCGGTTCCCCCCGCCCCTCACCCCCCTCTCAGATCCCACAGTTTGGGGTAGAATCGGCCTACCTTACCTACTAATTAACAATAAAAATCATTGTAAAATTATTATTAAAAATAATTAATAAAATCACTGCAGACGCTCAGCAGAGTATGTCAAGTAATCCTGTAAAAATTCTCACTCTATATCTTTTCTCAATTTCGAGATATAATTAAAAATTATGAAAATTCGTAAAACGCAAAAATGTTAAACATCCTAAGATATAGTCCTTATTTACTTGAATACAACAAAATAACCCCATCTCTCTATTCCTTACCCATACAGCACAAAATGTTTTCAAAAAATATTTTTAAATATTTCTATAAAAATATTGCGAGAAACATTTTAAAATAACTTTAGGAATATTTTAAAATGATTTAAAAACCTTTTGTGGTAACATTTTTAAGAATATTTTAAGAATTTTTTAAAAATATTTTTAAAAACGTTCTTTTTTATCACCCAGACAAAATTTTCTAAAATATTTGAAATGTATTTTTGAAATATTATGAAATATTCTTAATTAAAGATGTATGTCGCTTAATGTCAAAATAAAGAGATAAAGCTAAAATTTACAGAGATTGTGCACTTTTATATCCCAAAAACCTGTGTTAAATTTGCGATTGATTGTCCGACCCGTTTCTGAGATATTTACTTTAAAAGTTACAGAAATTATATATATATATATAGTGTGACGTTGCGGCCCGCCGCCTCGTCACGGCGTCCCGCCGCCGTCACAAGGCGCGTAAATTCGCGTCGAGGGACGGACCAGGGAGGCCACGACGAGATCTCCAGGGGCCGATTTATATTATGTTTTCGCGTACTGATTCCTTTTTTTTTCTTTATTGTAAAATACGCGGCGCCTCACCCGCATCACGGAGCAACTCTACGAGGGAGCAACAACCGAGGAGGGGTCCGGGAGGACTCCGAAATCATAGACGAGGGGCTAGAGCGGAAGCGGCAGGGATCGCGGGCCGGCGGTGGTAGCGAGTCAGGCAGTCATACGGCGCACGACGCAGCGACGGACGGAATCGCCGATAGCGGGACCCCAGGGCCCTGGGTGAACCCGCCTTCGTCAGGAATTACCTCCGCATGGCACAGACCTCTGGGGTGGATGGCCATCGCCCCAAGGTCAAACCGGAGATGTATCGGCAGGAAAGAAGTCCCGTCCGCTGCCAAGGACCGAAATCTAAAAGTCGCCGCGCCGCCGAGGGACCGTTGCGCCCCCCCCCCCCGAAAGATCCTTTTGCGACGGCCTTGCGCCGGAATCTTGCGAGCTAGCGAGCGTAAATTCTATTGGCCCGTACGCGCCCCGCAGAGGGGAGGCCGCATCGATTTTGCGATCGAGCGGATTGTCGCGTTACTCTCTGGTCGTCTGTCGGCGTAGGCAAACGTGCGAGCCGAACTTCGCGATAGCCGAGTGGAGTTGAGTCCCGGGAACGAGGTAGCCGATACGAGGCGACGGCGAGGAGCCCCGAGAGGAGGCATACACCGGTGAGGTTGCCCGCAAGTAAATTCGTTAATGTAAGCCACGACACCGCCCTCCGGTACGCGCTCTCGCTCGGGAAACTAGAGTAGAATCGCGGTATGTAAGGCTCTCGAGGAGCCGGGGAAAATCTTTGCGATCGATAGCGGGAGCAAGGGGCCTCGGGATGGTATCGTGGCCGTGGGGTCGCGGTAGAGATAATACATCGAGCCCCTGGGGATCGTAATAGAGTCTTTCGTGAAAAATTCGCGTTAATGTTCTCGTCTCTTGTGCGTGTGGCGTCGACTTCACGTTGAGTGAGCGGTGCGTCGTTGTATTGATGGCGTGATCTTCGATATTCGCGTCCCTCGTTCGTGTGATGTCTGTTTCGCGTTGAATAATTGTGGTGTCGTTGCGTAATGACGTCCGTTTCGGTTTTCGCGTCGGTTTTGCGTTAGCGTCGAGTTTCGCTCGTAGAGCTTGTCCGTCTCATGTAATTGAGCACGCTAATTCGCGTTACTCCGTCGAAGTCGCGCTTCCCGTATTGCGTATTTGCGAGCGTCCGTCCTAGCGAAGGACATGCGATATTGACCTCATTGTTCGAGAATTCGTGCTCGCTTGATGGAGCGTCATTTTCTGTGGCGACAGAGTTCTGGCGTGACTCTCGTGTCATTCTATTCGCGGCAGTAATTGCGCTATTTCATTTCTGCGTTACTTGCGTTCACCCTTAGCTTTAAGATTATGTTTCGTCCGATCAGAAAGATTGTATTTAATACGTCGCGTTTCCTACTCTGACCGTTTATTTTCCGTTCATTCTTAAATCGCGATATCCCGTTTATTTCCCGATTAAAGTATCGCCTTTCGTTTTCTTTGGCTAAACCGACTTTCGCGTACGCGGATTATTCAAGGTGACCTTGGTTACACTCAATACTCAATCCTCTCGCGCCTACTTCGTTATACCAAGCTCGCTGGCTGTAACCGGCAGCTTTATATTCGCTTTACTCGCGCCATTAATATCGGAACTCGATTATATGTCATTCTTGTCGTGTTTTCCCGAGTGGTCACCTCGCGTTTGATTTCTAATTGTTTATTTTGCGCGTTCAGCTTCGAATGCTTTATCTTATTGTATTTTTTTTGTTATAATAAACCGCGTCACGTTCCTTTGCTATATTTGAGTATCTAATTCTTGCGTCACCCCGCCGAATACCGCGCCGCCCTTCATCACCCCGCCCCTCCCGGTTAAGTCGAGCTGGCTGATCTCTCGCCCACCGAATTACTCGCGTCTGGCGTTTCTGGTTTAAAATTTCGCGATTTCGCGGGCGCGAATCTACGCGTCTGGCGCCCAACTTTCGGATTTCGCGTTGGATTCCGGTCGGAGCAAGAGACCCGTCGGAGAGGCCCACCACCCCTCCCTCCAATACTCCCTTTTGATCCGACACACGTCCCGGAGCGGTTCGGGAGTGAAAAAGTCGTGACAATAGATATACTTCCCATGTAAATATTAAGGTCATATTTCGTCCACGACGTCATATGTCCTTTATATGACGTGTATTTGGCATCCTATTGTGGACGAAAGTATGCCGTCATGAAAAGTACATGAATTAGACGTCATTTTAAGACCAAATTTGTTACACGACAATTTTATTTTCATTTTTTGTTTTTCTTAATTATTAAAACAGACCCATACAGCATAGAAGCTTGCAAGACGTTGCAGGAACGTTTACACAATGCAATGTAATGTTGTAAAGACAATTGCAACATTTCGTTGAAATATTAAAACAACATTGCAGAAATATTATAAGAATAATTGAAAATATAGTACTATAACTTACTCCGTGAACATATATGCACACACATACATAAAAAATAGATTTTTTTAGATTTATGTTTCTTTAAAATTGATTCCTAATTATTTTTCAACTTTGATTCAATTCATTAAATTCTTTATTTTGTCAAGTAGCGTCTTTAGGCGTTATCATGCATGTTGTTAACGTTATTATATTAATATTATATTATGTTAAATATACGAATTTCATATTAATAATTATATTATTGTACATTAATTTTAATTGCGTTATTATTTTTAATATTTACCGGTTATTATCATTACACGATTTTTGAACACTATAAAGATATGTTATGTAGTAGTATGAACAACAAGGAAGCGTCAGACTCAAAGGATCATCACTAGTCCGTTCGATCATCGATGTCAAGCGACGTTAGGTGCGGTACTGACTCGGATAGGTGATCGCGCGGCGTATATGCACACACGACATATTGATAATAAATGTATTTTCTTTTTTTTTCTAAAATTCTTAATTCACAAAAGCTGTTTGGAGCTCGCCCCTGTATATAGTTGTACATATTAATTGTTAGTTCGTCCGCGGTAGCATTAGCGATAATTCGCGTTACATTATATTGTCGTATTCGTGATTCGACGGTCAAGTCGAGCCGTCGATAAATAGATCACCCGTTAGGGCTCGCGCAGAACGTTGGCGGATCGCGATCTAAGTCAATATTCGCGCGACTCACCCGACTCGTGCTGCCCGCCCGCGGGTGGCATCCCCAATTGTTGGAGCAATACTCGCTCGCGCCGGTTCTCAACAGGAGCGCGACGCGAGCCTACACTCTCGCTCCGGAAGTCGTCGTGCTAACACTTTTGGAAGTGATCGACTCGCTACTGGAACCGATTCACCGAGCATTGCGCGCCGTGTCTCGCTCTGAGTGCTATATTGCAAGTGCTTTGCTTGCCTGCCTCTTCGGTGTGCCTCTTGCTTGCTGCCTGCGTCTACCTTGACTGCTGGACATTTCCCGCTATCACAGAGAGTTTGCCTGCCCAGTGAGACAGACGACTCAAGCACCCCGACGAGAGGGCCCGGGCAACGAAACGGTGAGTCGCCTTGCTATCATACTATTCGCTTTTCGTACTTTCTCGTATAATCGCTTCGCGGGGACCGCAACATCCTCGCTGGTCCTTCGAGTCTCGTTTAATCGCAAATCCGGGGAACGCTCTACCGCCCCCCGAGCAAAAGCATAACAGCATATACATACCTACTTATATTTATGTCATTTTTAAAGCATTTTTAAAATTATTATAAATATATTTTATTTTTTTAAACAATATTTCTAAAAAATTTTACAAATATTATTGAATATATTTATTTGCAATCTTTTAAAAATATTTTTGAAAATATTTTTTTGACATAATCTGACGGACATAAAAACATTCTAAAAATATTTTTCTAAATTATTTTATATTTTAATCTTCCTAAAAAATGTTTTAAAAATATTTAAAAAACATTTTGTGTTGTATGGGTACCGTTTACAAGTTATGAATTATTAAAGTTTCATGTCCGCCATTTTGAACTTCTTACCATTTAAACTTAGAAAAACCAAATTACTTTTACATTAATATTTTAGTCTTTCATACATTTTAAGATTAACAAATTTCATTTTTGAATAAAAATTTTGACACTTAATTATTATGATAAAAATGGAATTTTTTATGTCCCTAAATAGCGTTAACCCCGTTGTTCTAACTAAATTAATTAAATTAATAAACGAGATTGAAGATTGAAAAACAAGGATAGTTTAATACCGGTCTAATACAGATTTACAGAGAATAAGACGAAGATAACTATATAGATTCTTAATAAATTAAAATAAAAATGAAAACAAATAGACAAAGACAAAATAATCACAAAAACGCATTTTCTTGTGGTTATAAGAAACTGTCATGTTAAATAACAATTACTTTATTAACATTTTTCAAGAACAATTGTTATAAACAATAATAAACAAATGATCAACCACGTCAACAAATATTTCTAATTTATACTTCTTATCGTACACAACAACTTTTATATAAGATAGAATCCTGTTACTCCATTGATAAAAGCCATATAAAATTTCAAAAGAACATTATAGTGCCAAATGGCAAATCATAAAGGTATTTTGGTGATTTACTCAAAAACTGTGTGTGACGGGATTAATCTGATGATGGATCTGAACTCAGCACTTCAAAGTACATAAGAAGTGATAGGTCTAGTCGCCAGACCACACTATTTTTTTTATTTTGTGGGGCAGTGATAATGAATTATATGAAAGAACGGAAAAAGTTTTGTCCTGATCCCTTTGTACAAAATATTGTTCTGGTAAACAAGTATTTTGATTGCACACGTAACCTCTGCATCAGCATACCTACAAAAAAATAATAATAACTTTTATTTTTGCAATTGTTTATTTACAAGATACTTATAACAATAAAATAAAACGTTATATAAAAAGATGGTAAATATCTATAAAAGGTCAAACCTCACCGATGACCTTGACCTTGACATATGTTGTCAAGGTCACCCTCCTGAGTGACCTTCAAAAGATTTTAGCCGGCGGTCATTGTTCATTAAAAAGTTATAAACAAAAAAAGTTTGAAAAATATAGCAGCTATTTTGAGTACTAATAGACATAAATAATTGATATTTATGTCGAAATAGTATATGTATGAACGAAGGAAAATTATTTAAAGCAGTGAATTGTTGATATATTGAAAGGAAAGTTATTTAAAGTAAAGAATAGAGGCATAGGTTAGTTGACGCGCTTTAAACACTTAAATACTTTTAAAGCGCGTCACTGGCTTTACGCAACATCTCACCTATTTTTTTCACCGATTTCTGAAATTTGACCCGCGCGGAGCGCGGGCGACAATGTTTGTGTAGGTAAAGCGCGCCACGAACCCATGTGACCACAGGGGGGCGACAGTAAACCTAGGAGTGTCGACATATTTATTAGTCATTTATGCCTTCCAATACTCAAAATAGCTGCTATATTTTTCAAACTTTTTTGTTTATAACTTTTTAATGAACAATGACCGCCGGCTAAAATCTTTTGAAGGTCACTCAGGAGGGTGACCTTGACAACATATGTCAAGGTCAAGGTCATCGGTGAGGTTTGACCTTTTATAGATATTTACCTAAATATCAATTATTTATGTCTATTAGTACTCAAAATAGCTGCTATATTTTTCAAACTTTTTTGTTTATAACTTTTTAATAAACATTGACCGCCGGCTAAAATCTTTTGAAGGTCACTCAGGAGGGTGACCTTGACAACATATGTCAAGGTCAAGGTCATCGGTGAGGTTTGACCTTTTATAGATATTTACCAAAAAGATTATTTTATCGTAGAATCAAAACCGCGTGACTATAGAAAACCTGACGATATCAATATGTGAATTTAAGAGTGCCAAATTGTTTAACAAATAATTTGTTATTAACAAATAAATATATCAACAACAAATTTTTCAACGCTATATTAATAGTTCAGTGAAAATCCCGCAATATCTTTCCTATACACTCTTATCAAATTCCTAACCATTCCCAAGAAATAGAAATAATAAAATTCTTATTATATAAACAATCTAATTTCATTGATCTGCTATACCAATTAGAATGCTGGCTATTTCTACCCACACGTAACATTATTAACATAATATTAAGATTATCATTACAAATGCTAACAATACTTTTTATTAACATCGTCATTAAAATATACATATATACTTATTAAAAATAATATTATCATCGAGCGTGTGTGTGTGTGTGTGTCAATTGCCGCAGCGTTACTCACGAACCTGAGAAAGATAGAATTGTATTATGCGTCGCGTAGAAACGCGAATCTGAGCGAGATGCGAATATTGTACGATCTAAAGGAGAGAAAGAGAGAGTCTGATGTACCTTAGCAACTGTTAGACAAAGAGAGCAATATCTTTGATGCTTTGGACATGCTATTAATGATTTTAATTGTATAATTGAATTATTTTGCTCTATGTAAAGTATGTCTAAAAGAAGTTAAATAATATTTAACATATATTTGTATACTTTAAAATTAAATTATTAAAGATTTCTTATATTCTTTTAAAACAAAAGTTATATTGAGATTTTATAATAAAAGAGGGTATCGCTCTCGTTATGAACCGCTACTAGAATAGAAATAGAAATAGAACGAGGTCACTAAGTGACTCATACCTAGAATAAAGCCAGCGAGCGAGTCGCACAGGTAAAAGTAGACTCATTTCCACCAGACAACGCCCTATGACTCATTGTAACGAGGTGCGGTCACCTCCCACCACCGTTTCCAGAAATGTATAAAAGCACCTTTCGCCGACTCGACCGTGAGTGTGGAACGAACCAAGAAACCTTACACATCGTGTACTACTCGTTCCATCCTCCACATAAGCCACTTGTATCTTGGAACTTTACAATAAATATTATACTCTTTTATATAAAAAAGAAAAGAAAAATAAAATTATTAAAACACCTATCTTCAACGGACTCGAGGAGCTATAGTCCACATCGCCGAACAGCAGCTATTTATCCTGGGGTTTTACCCCCTTAACCAGCAGAAAAAGAACTCATTCGACGGAGACGTTCTGCCGGATCGAGCCACCTCGCATCACCCAGGACGTCACAAGTCGAAATTTCTGGTGGCAGCGGTGGGATTGCCAAAAAGGTTATCCCCGTGGGACAGCTGAAAAGATCGAACATTTGGAAAGCATCCCTTGGGATTACACTTCAATCTCTGGAAGCTGAACGAGTCAGTAGCGGAAAGAAGCCGATTGTTGAATTCATCACCACATCCTGTCTCTACAAGGAAAAAAGATTTCCGGAGAGCAGTTGCTGGGATAAGGCTGTGTTAGCGTGTGGATCAAGCTTCAGGTATATGAAGTTATACATAACTCTCGTTCTACTTTTTATCATACAATACGTGTAAGTGCGAAATTGTTATTCCAAATCTTTGCATTTCCTTTAACAAGCAAATAAATTTAACGAATAAAAATGGCCGTGAACAATGAGATAAACGATTTAACTAAACAAATAGGCAATATGAATATTAACGCAAACGACGCGAATAGAAGAGCTAATGCGCCGTATATAAGTTTGCGGGATGCATCCGAGACAATTCTCCCGTTTGATGGAAAAAATATGCCCGTTTTACAATTCGCTACTAATTGCATGAACGCTAAGAATATGATTTCTCCCACCGCGGAATATGGACTTGTCCAAATAATTAAAAATAAATTGCATTGAGGGTGGCATTAAGCGGAGAATATAATGATATAGAATCTTTATTAGCAGTCTTAAAAACTAGACTTGCACCAGTTTATTCTTTGTCACAATTGCATGGAGAACTCGCTAAAGTAACTCAACATCCCGACGAATCAGTAGTCGATTACGGTAGCCGAGTATCAATGATCCTGCAACAGTTAAAATCTTGTTATCAAACCGAAAATCCGGGTCAGGCAATACAATTTTTAAGTTCTGCTGAAAGCAATGCCGTAAGAAACTTTTTAACTGGTTTAAAAACCGACATTTTTACAAGAATGTATTTACACGACCCAATTACTTTAAATACCGCGATAGAATCTGCAATTAAAGCTGAAACAGAGTATGAAGAACATGCTCAACGTATGAGAATAACGGAAGGACTCATGCAATCAATTCGCTGTAATAATTGTCTTGGATATGGTCATGATACTTATTCATGCAGCACTATTAATCCTCTTGCGCAAATATCTCACGTACAATGGCAACCAAAGGTATGTTCGTATTGTAAAAATTCTGGACATATACGTGCAGAATGTAGAGTCTTGCAGCCGCGAATTTTGAACAGAAATCCCTTATTAAATAATGTTCGAAATTCTATGATAAATAATGCCGCGTGAAATATGAATTTTAACAATAATAACCGTTTTAATCGTCCAAATTTAGCTAATCCGCGAAACGCTGGTATAGTTTGTCGATACTACAAGATCCCTGGCCACAGTCTCGAGCAATGTCGAAAGAGACAATATAATAATAATCTGCGGAATCAAGGAAATCAATATTTTAATAGAGATAACAGAGCTTCTGAAAACGTACGACGCGACAGAGCCCAAGAGAATCCGAGAAACCGAGATCGGGCTCAGCGAGCAGGCGCAGCGCTGAACGAACGCCCGCGAGTGCGCCTGGTCAATCCGGAGGAACCCCAAGAGGAAACGCAAGTGTAAAAATCTGTAATAAAATCGGGAAACCACCTTCTGTCGTTTTGCCAAGCAAAAATCTCCTGACGAACGCGCTAGCTTCATGATAGATACGGGATCCGATATAAATTTGATAAAGGAGAATTCGCTCTATGAGAATGTGCCCATCGATAAGAAAATAGTATTCGAGCTTAGTGGAATAACTAAAGGACGAACACGCACGATAGGCGTAGCTAATACGCATTCTCGATGCTAATGCATGGTTTCATGTAGTTCCTAATAATTTTCCAATTAAGCCAGATGGAATACTAGGCACGGAATTCTTCAAAAATCAAAAAGCAACTATAGACTACTCGCCCTAAGAGCAAAAACTCGACTTTAAGTCGACTTGAATTCGACTTCTACCGAAACTGACTCGCAGAGAAGTCGACTTTTTTAAGGACGAAAGTCGACTTGAAGTCGACTTGAAGTCGTTGAATGTCTCAAAAAGCGCCGACTAAAAGTCGACTTCCCGTCATGACGAAAAGTCAACTTCTCGTCATGACGGAAAGTCGACTTTTAGTCGGCGTTTTTTGAGACATTCACCGACTTCAAGTCGACTTTTGTCCTTAAAAAAGTCGACTTCTCTGCCAAGTCATAGTTTCGGTAGAAGTCGACTTCCCATCATGGCGGGAATTCGACTTCTTGTCATGACGAAAAGTCGACTTTTAGTCGGCGTTTTTTGAGACATTCGCCGACTTCAAGTCGACTTCAAGTCGACTTTCGTCCTTAAAAAAGTCGACTTCTCTGCCAAGTCAGTTCCGGTAGAAGTCGACTTTAAGTCGACTTCTCGTCATGACGAAAAGTCGACTTCCCGCCAATCTTTAAAGTCGATAAAATGAACCGCTGCGTACGTCTGGAGGTCGGTTGTGTATCTTGAAACGAGTTGAAAATGACAAAAGTTAACAGATTTTATTAGATTTTGATAAATAAAATCGTAGATACGCTAATGAATCACTTTTGTAATTTTTACCTCATTATTTCAAGATACACACAATCGACCCCTTGCTGGAGGGCTAAAACTGATGCATTTCGATTTTTTTTATATATAAAATAATTTAATTATCTAAAAAAATGTATAATTACAATCCTAATGTTTTATTCTTAATTACAAAGGCGGCCATAACTGTGCCACTTCTGCGTGCGCGGATTCCGGCAGCCACTTCTGGTAAGCTGACAACAAAACTAAAATTATAAATATATAATATCTACAAACTTTTATACTAGATCACTAACATCTATAGACGCACTGCCGAAAAGCTGATGCGAGTGCAAGTGTTAGTGAAAAGTGCGCGGCGGCCATATTGAATTAACAATAAGTCACTATCGGGTGTTCAGTTGCTCATGATGTGCGTTTATCTGCATTCGTTATTACAATACATAACGAAGCAGGCAAATGTTTCTATGTTAAATATTGGTACTACCTTCGAGTAAGTAATGCCTTCGACGTGTAGCGTACTTGGATGCCGAAATCGAACCACTACTCCTGTAGTATTAAACTATTGTACTTTTATTGTATAGAAATCTTGTATAAAACTACTTGTATAGAATCTATAGTATAGCATATCTTACTAAAATCAACATGGCGGCAAGCATCACGGCCGAGATGCCTGTCAGCGGTCTAATATTGTACAGAAGTCTATGATAATATCTAGATATTATTTTATAAATTAAAATCTCACATTTTTTATCCGAACCCCAGATTTCTAGCAGTTTGTATTTGGACACGATTCCCTGCGACTGCAGCGTTTGTATGTACTATTGCTTGAGTGCGTGGTATCAATCTGAAAAGATCGTATTGAATTGATGTAATCTATTCGATGAATCAACGTGAAATTGAAAAAAGATAGAATAACGATTTACCTGGCCCATGACTTGGTGATGCTCACAGGTGTCGTTAGCAGCGACGAGACAAATCGTTTCAGCTCAGGGCACACTTGACCCTCCAAGAAGAAATACGCGAACCACTTGATACCGTCCACGGATGCTTTATATCCATCGATGGTAGTGCCCATCCGGCCTTTCCAAATGTACCAGACACGCGGCAAATGATCTTTCCATTTCCATTTGATTATATCTATAAATGAGAATAATATTCGATCATAATGAAGATTAATATCTTTATAAATAAGTAGGCAAAACATTATAAAGCAACAATTGTGATAAAAATATATACCTTGGCGGTGGATCAACCAATGGTTCACGTGCTCACTAGTGCAAGCGCCCGAATTCGCTATAAGATGGCATAGCATGGGAGCAAATTTCGGCAATCATTTGGGTTCTATTGCTGTGACACCTCGCATATACATCTTATTCGTTTCGTACACCTCTTTATGAACCACCTATTCCGGACTGATTTTTCGTAGCACGCACGAAGAATGCAGAACACAGGTTCCCCTCCATTTCTGGTGTTCTGAAAGATGGTTCATAATGGAGAGCTGTCGCATTCAATAAGTCTTAATTATCGATGACAATTAATAACACACCATACCTAACCTGTAAGCATGTTTCCACTTGGCCTTATCCTGATTCTTTTTTATACCTCGTCGGGCGAAACTTTTTTCACGACTTGATCCGCCATACCTGCAAGAACTATCTGGCGCAGCAATTTCGCTTTCATGTCGGTTGGTAACGGCATTACGGTCTTACGATTACTCGCGTAAGCTCTGCTCCTCCAACCTCCAGCCTCCTTGAGATTCGCCGCCATATTGATGGATGCATGACGCGCCGCTAGACGTTTTCCGTCTTTTTATAAGTCGACTATTTAGAAGTCGACTTTCTGTCGACTTCTATAAGTCAACTATTTAGAAGTCGACTTTCCGTCATTTTTAGAAGTCGACTAGAAGTCGACTATTCAGAAGTCGACTTTTAGTCGACTTTCCGCCATTTTTAGAAATCGACTAGAAGTCGACTTACAAAAGTCGACGGAAAGTCGACTATTATAAGCCGACTATTTAGAAGTCGACTTTTAGTCGACTTTCCGCCATTTTTAGAAGTCGACTAGAAGTCGACTTATAAAAGTCGACTTGCCGTCGACTTTCCGTCAACTGTGCTTTTAGGGCGAGGGCTTGTCTGGTTGTAAACGGAGTATCGTATTATTTTTATAACGATGAAATCGTTACTATTCCCGCTAGAACGCGAAAACAAATATTTGTCCGTGTAGCGAATCCTGAAATAAAATACGGATATGTTCCAAAACTAGATGCCGGATCGCAGTTGTACTTAGGTAACGCCGTTGTCTCGAATCGTGATGAAATAGCACATCTATATGTTATTAACTCATCGGACGAAGACGTAGAATTAGCGATACTGACTGTAAAGATATATCCATTTAAAAAGTTAAAAGACGAAGAGGCAGAGACGAATAACGCAGAAGAAGATTCAATAGACAATAAAACGCGAGTCAAAAAAATATTACAGTTGCTACGTCTCGATCATTTAAATGCGGAAGAAAAAACTAGTGTCACTAGGCTAGTAACAAATTATGCGGAACGATTTCATTTGCCAGGAGAACCTCTAGGCGCAACTAACGTATCAAAGCACCGAATATTTACTACTGACGATAGGCCAATCAACGTTAAGCAATATCGTTATCCTCAAGTACATAAAGATGAGATACAACGACAGGTTGACGAAATGTTAGAAAAAGGTGTTATAGAACCGTCGAGTTCGCCTTATAACTCTCCTTTGTGGATTGTACCAAAAACGGATAATTCTAAAGGTAATAAAAAATGGCGTCTCGTAAAAGATTTTCGAGCGCTTAATGAGAAAATAACGATCGGCGATGCATATCCACTGCCAAATATTGTCGATATACTCGATCAACTTGGTAGTGCGAAATATTTTTCAGTATTTGATCTAGCTTCTGGATTTCACCAGATATTAATGGACAAGACTGATAAGCATAAAACTGCGTTTTCAACACCGTATGGACATTTCGAATATAACCGCATGCCGTTTGGACTAAAGAACGCTCCTGCTACTTTTCAAAGATTAATGAACCAAGTATTAACAGGATTACAAGGAATTGAATTATTCGTATACCTCGACGATATTGTAATATATTCCAGATCGCTTGAGAAACATGAAATTAAATTCCAACGATTAATGAAACGATTGGAAGAAGCAAACTTATTCTTACAACCTGATAAATGTGAATTTTTAAAGAAGGAAGTTGCTTATCTTGGACACGTAATAACTGAAAATGGTGTACGACCCGATTTTAAAAAGGTAAGTGCAGTAAAGAATTTTCCAACGCCGAAGACACGAAAAAATATTAATCAATTTGTCGGTCTTGCAGGATATTACCCCGAAGATTCATAGAAAACTTTTCTAAAATCGCTAAACCTCTTTCAGATTTAACAAAACAGTCTATCGCATTCGAATGGAAGCAAGAGCAACAAGAAGCATTTGATAAATTGAGACATTCTTTATGCTCAGAACTAATTTTGCAATATCCTAATTTTGATGAACCATTTATTATAACCACCGACGCATCAGGATACGCCATTGGTGCAATATTAAGTCAAGGAAAGATAGGAAGCGACTTACCTATAGCTTATGCATCAAGAGTTTTAAATGACGCTGAAACAAAATATTTGCCTACAGAAAGAGAATTATTAGCTTTAGTTTACGTTGTAAAACATTTTTTACCTTATGTATATGGACGTAAATTTACATTAGTAATGGATCATAAACCATTAGAATGGCTAAACTCGGTATCCGACCCTACATCACGATTAATGAGATGGAGATTAAAATTAGCAGAATACGATTATCAAATAAAATACAAACCAGGAAAAATGAATAAGAATGCTGACGCTTTGTCCAAAAATCCTATCGAAGAAACTAAATGTGTATATCCTTTGCAAGCAAAACGAGCATTATCATCTTCAAGCGAAGCCTCAGTAGGGCAGGAACATAAAAAACAAAAAACATCTCACCCAAGTTTCAAGAGAGCAATGGAAAGTGAAGGATCAGGAAATCCAGCACCGCATAAAAAGAACAGACCTGACAAACCATCTCCTTATATAGATTCAGATAGCGAAAAGGAATTGTCACCGAGAAGTAAATTCTTAAAAGCTTTAGATAATAGTAGTGACAGTGGAACAGTTTCATATTATTATGAAACCGATTGCGATACTGATGATCCAGAAATATGTCAAAAAGGCGAAAAAAGGAAACACGAAAGTAGCTCCTCTACTCATATAAGACGCAAAAAACGAAAGCATAAGAGAACAAAGAAACACCGTAAGGATTCTAGTCCGAAAGAAATTGACGAATCCCATGATGATAGTAAAGGCATAATGCTACATGTGGATGAAGCTAAAGGGCGCGGCCCGCAAGAGCGTCCAAGCGAAGACAACGCCACCTGCGAGCTACCGCAAGAAATAAACGCTCCTGATGACGCATGCGCTTCACGTAAGCGACCGAGCAATGATCACACAACGGGTGTCCCAGAAAAACGAATTGATGATAAAAATTATTATGACGAAAAGGAAATGCGTGAACAACAAGAGGAATCAGAAAACAAATCTATGAAAACAGCGCCCGGGAAAAAATATTCATATCTGACGATATATGAACATACATAAATGAGATATGAACATATATAAACATATATAAATGAGATATGAACAGATATAAGTTTTACATGCCCATATATAGAGCATATATAATCATATATGGTTATCTATCGCCATATATCATCAGATCGTACATTATACATGACACAAGATCTGATCATATAAGTTCATATATGGTCAGACATATTATTGTGTAGTCAGATATGACACTATACATAATCGTATCTGGCCTCACATGGTCGTATATAAAGAATGTTCGGCCATGTATTATCAGATATAATTATATGTGGCCATACATAACTGGATACGGCACTGTATATGATCATATATGACAAGACGCGATGCTGTATATGATTGTATATGTTCATATACGGCCGGAAATAATATGAAACTGATCAGATTTGTCTATATATGACCAGATTTGGATATAATGATATAAAATGTCCGGGAAAAATATTCATATCTGACAGTATATGAACATATATAAATGAGATATGAACAGATATAAGTTTTATATACCCATATATAGAGCATATATAATCATATATGGTTATCTATCGCCATATATGATCAGATCGTACATTATACACAAGATCTGATCATATAAGTTCATATATGGTCAGACATTAATCTTTTTTAATTGACATATTAATTTTTATTGAATATTTTTGTAAACAGTGAAATTTTACCTGTAATAATTCGTGAAAAAACTATTATATAATATATATTATAGTTCTTATAAATAAATATATTAATCGTATTATTTTGCAAACATTTTATAATTTAAAATGAAAATCATATAATCATATATGAACCTATATAGTCATATAAGATTATATATGATCAGATCAGATATTGCATCTGAAAGTATTCGATAGATGGCATTCGATGGAATCTGTTTCTCATATTTAAAATTTTACAAACAGTGTTATAAGAACGGTATCAAAAGACACGACACTGTCTCGCGCTATGGAGCGGCACAATTTTTGTATTAGTTGTATAGTCGTGGAGTCTACTTTTATAATAAAGTGGCACACTCTTAAAAAATAACTTTTGAAAATATATAACAATTTTCTGAAACTTACTTAAATATAATATATGTCCAGATTGGATTATGTACTGATGAAATACGGATGTGTAAGTTCGCACCTGATCATTCCTGATCAGATATTAACATATACAATAATACCTGATCATATATCCTCAGATCTGGCCAATTTCCATATCTGACCATACATGACCAATTGGATATGATCATATATGATTAGATATGAATATTTTTTCCCGGGGCATCACAATCTAGCGATAGTTATCAAGCACATACTAATATTGAAGTAAAAGCTGACGTTCATACACCACCTTCACATATACGAATAATGCCGAAATCAAAAGTCAAAGTCGATAAGAAATTACCTAAATTACCAGATGACATTGACGCGATTGAAGTAATAAAAGAAAATATACCATTAGACAAACGAGAATTAGAAGCAATGGAAGTAGATACTGATGATGAAATGGACTATGAAATAAATAAAAGACCGTTAGAATATCGTGAACAAAAAACGCCGAGCGATGATTCAACAGACGAAAGCAATATGAATAGAATATTTTCACTTCCTTCGTATAATGAAGTTCCTAAACCTTTACAAATAAGCAATAAAAAATCTACTGAAACAAAGGATACTTCTAAAAAAAACCAGTTAATAAAAAAACTTCAAATAAAAAATTTAGTAAGAAAATAAATAAGAAATCTAATTTAAAAGAACGAACACCGCCGAAAGAATCACCGAAACCAAGAATGAGAGAAATGAAAGTTACTTCCGTCAACATTATAGATACTCGAGACCACATATAGATGAGAAATAATAACATAATATATTTTATTGATACCAAGGGAGATCCGGTGGATGAGATAGGTGAAGAATTAATTAAGAGAAAAATATGCCAGAAGCCAAAAAATTTCAAAGAATTAATAGGACATGTATTAATATCAGGTATACTTAATTCTCCGCGATACTGATCCGAGGCGCCCCGGAAGGCCCCGTTCAACAGGTCAGAGAGTAGGGTTATCGTTTCGTAAGTTTCGTCTTCCACCGCGCATATGGCTCTTCCCTGCAGTTTTGTTAGGAGAAGCCGTGTCAAATTACGCTCGGATGATGGGGGAAGGATTTCCTTAGCGCGCCGGCATGCACGTAAAAACTGTGATAAAGGAATATTGTGGCCGTTAAAAAGAGGGACCGTTTCTAATGCCTCTCTAAAGGATATGCGAGGTCCGTAGTTTTCCGTCGACGGGTCGTGCGGGGGGTATATCGCCGATGCTTGCGTGTCGAAAAAACGCGAGCGTTGGGGCGAAATAGGCAGTAACCTTGGGGAGTCCGATGGGGGATCAGGGTTGGCTCCGACTCTCTCGCGCTGTTCCATATTGGCTTTTATTTTTTCCAAGTCTAGTCTGGTTTTTTCGTGAAGTTCTCGTTCCTGCCTAATTTTTTCCTGCTCCTCGCGTAATTTAGCCACTTCTCTTTCGTGTCCCTTTTGTTTTCTTTGAAGAATTTGGAATTCATGATCTAAGGTGGCCCGTTGTTCTCTGAGCTGCTCCTCGCTCGGAGGCGGGTCGGCAGATTTGTTCGCACGGGTTTCCATCGCGAATTTTCGAATCCCACCGCTGTCACCAATTTTATGTTACCTCCTGGGGGTCGCGGCCGCGACGCGGTACTCGGACCCTTTCGCGGGGCTAGGTCGCTTTATCGAGTCGTCGAACCGGGGCTCTACTCGGGGATACCCGCAACCGAGGTAATTCGCGATCTGGATTCCCGTCACCAATAAGTCGATCCAATTCGAATTCTCACTGGGAATTCTCACGCTCGGCCAAAAGATACCGTTCGAATATTTTTTCGACCCGGGTGCAATAGTAGCACTCGAACGCAAGCCGATAATCGGCTAAGACTCTATTACTGTCGGAACACGTTTTGAACTTCGTCCGCGGACCGTACTGCACAAAGTGCCAAAGAACGCCTTCGAACTCTTGTCGAACGGCTTGATAATTTTTGAGCTGACAGTATTCACAAATGCTCACATCCGTAGTTATCTGCCGAAAGAATATTAAATATACGCATACGCCGGTCATTAGCCACGTTTTAAGCGGGGTAGGGGGCGAGATTATCCCCGGTCCACGGCGGATGGCCGGAGATTTAGGGCACATAGGCAGGAAGACTATGATCGCGCTTTGTTTAATTCCGTTTAGCGGGGAGGCGTTCAATCAACAGATAGTCGTCGCGGAACGCTGCACAGATTGGTTCGTTGCGAACAGATCGAATATACGCGTGTGTCGTTCGTAGTTCAAAGGGGCCGAGAGGAGGGGACGTACTATACGGAGCTCGTTTAAATATGTACACCGGATACATGAGGGTTATCCCTGCTAAAAATGTTCGATTGAAACCGATTGAAAAAAGTTTAATCCGTATGAATCCGGTTTCTTAATCCGGAATTCACGGATTCATAACGATTGAACCGATTAAAAACGATTGAAACGGATTCGTATTCAAGGATGTAATTTCAATCGGATTCTATTGATTTGAATTGTTATGATTTTATAACGATTACACTGATTGAAAACGATTGAAACGGATTGGTATTCAAAGATGTAATTTCAATCGGTTCCTATCGGTTTAAATCGTTATAATAAAAAAATTATTTATTTTGAAATTTTATTACTATTTTTTAACTAAATTTGTTTCTTAAGATGCAGTCTATGATTATAAATATTTTCTCGTATTTGAAAAACACACTTACCTTGGTGGGATTCGAACTTCGGAATCTCTGCATCGTGAGCCAACTGCCTTACGTGGTAGACTACTTCTTAATTTGATGTAAGCGTTATATATAGTCTACATATATAACAACCAGCGCAAATATATAATTTTTCAAAAATCATCTTAAGAAACAAATTCAGTTTAAAAAGAGTAATAAATTGAATTGGATATATAATAGATATAAAATTTCTTAATGTTGGGTGAATGTCAGAAACCAGTGCTGGATCATTATGAAATTTCGTGTTCGTAAATATATTCATAAATAATCGGGGCCTTATGTTATGTAAAGCTATCTCTAACAAATTTCTACACGGGAACAACTGAACACGCGGGAAGCGGGAAGAGGGAAGGCGATTTCACTTCAAGTTGGAGTGAAGTTTGGAGTGACAACTTCACTCTAACGACTTTACTTTAAAAATCAGAGTGAAACTTTACTCTTTTTACCTTAGAGTGAATAAATTTACTCTATTGGAGCAAATATTCACTTTTTTTGAGTGAACTGGTCAGTAACTCCATGATTAGAGTGAAAATTTCACTCCAAAAAATTTAGAGAGAAACCGATTGAAACGGATTAGTATTCAACAATGTAATTTTAATCGGTTCCTATCGGTTTGAATTGTTATGATTTCATAACAATTATACCGATTGGAAACGATTGAAACGGATTCGTACTCAAGGATGTAATTTCACTCGTTTTCTATCGGTTTGAATCAGTCTTAGTCAATCGTTTAAATTGTTATGATTTCGTAAACCCCGAAATCACGAAATTATAATAATTTAAACCGATTGACTGACCGATTTAAACTGATAGAATCCGTGAATTCCGGATATATAAACAGGATTATTTACTACTTTATTATAATTCCATTCTTTGTACTACAAATTTATTACAATGTGCAGTATTTATTTAACCCTTCGAGAAAACACCTTTTTTTTATTGACGGAGAACACTCTGGGTCAATCTGACCCTACACACACACACTTTGATCGTCCACTATTTTAAATTGACGAGTGCGATTAGCTTGAAAAAATTCCCAGATGTACTTGGAACATTGTTAAATCAATTGATATAAATAAAAAGTGTTATTGAAATAATTTACATATTTTAATTTTAAAAAAATTTAAAAAAATTTTTTTTTTTAATTTTTTAAAATATGTAAATAATTCCGGCACTCTTTATTTATATCAATTAATTTAACAATGTTCCAAGTACATCTGGGAATTTTTTCAAGCTGATCGCACTTGTCAATTTAAAATGGTGGACGATCAAAGTGTGTGTAGAGTCAGATTAACCCAGTGTGTTCTTTAAAAAAAAAAGTTTTTTACGAAAAAAATTTTATTTTTTTATGTTTAATATTTTTGGCTAAAATGTTTTCTGGCAAAAAAAAGAAAAAAAGGGTCAAATTGACCCTGTGTGTTCTCAAAGGGTTAAATAAAAACATTTTACAATTTTGCAAATATAAAACTCATGATTTTACCAAAAGGAAATCCTGTAGTAAGAACTCTATTACGTAAAAATTATGTGTTATATACAATTTTAATGATTAAAGCGGATTTAATCCGATTCACATAGCTACTTTCCCCAATTTAAATGGATTAAGCGCAGATACGATTAAAACCGATTGAGTAGAATTCAGATGAATCCGGAATTATCGCATTAAATCCGATTCCGGTGTTGTATTAAAATTTCACGATTGATGCGGATTCAATACGATTCATGTGGTCATTTTATTTACCCGATTAAAATGGATTAGGATTAACACGATTGAAACTGATTCAGTCGGATTCAGATAAATCCGGAAATATCGCATTAAATCCGATTTCGGTGTTGTATTAAAATTTTACGATTGATGCGGATTCAATACGATTCATGTAGTCACTTTATTGACCTGATTAAAATGAATTGACATTAATACGATTGAAACCGATTCAGTCGGATTCAGATGAATCCGGAAATATCGTATTAAATTCGATTTCGGTGTTGTATTAAAATTTTACGATTGATGCGGATTCAATACGATTCATGTAGTCACTTTATTCACCTGATTAAAATGAATTGGCATTAATACGATTGGAACCGATTCAGTCGGATTCAGATGAATCCGGAAAAATCGCATTAAATCCGATTTCGGTGTTGTATTAAAATTTTACGATTGATGCGGATTTAACACGATTCATGTGCTCACTTTATTCACCCAATTAAAATGGATGTGCATTAATACGATTGAAACTGATAACGACGGATTCAGATCAATCCGGAAATGCCGAATTAAAAACGATTCCGATTGATTTGTTATTAGAACCGATTCACTTCCAATCGGGCATCCGATTAACCGGATTGGAAACGCATTCATTCCGATTCAATTTCACCAAATTTAATACGGAACCAATCGGATTTAATCGGTCATTTTCAGCAGGGATGCTATACCCTGTCTAAGGTCGATTGATTTGTGAAATGGCGATGATAGTGGGCTCCGTCTCGAGATATAGCTGTCCTCCCTCGTTCTCTACGGAGTTCGTTACGTCGCGGATTATATCAGTACACGTGGGACACGCCGCGGGTCCTTGGACATCTTCGATCACGACATCGCACGAGTCGCACTCTTCAAAGTTATAACAAAAACCGATATGCAAATAATGTCTGACCAAGAGGTTGTACCGTCCACGCTCTTGCGGCGTCAGGTCACGATAACACTCCTCGCAAAGGTAATGCCTACTATTTCGGTTTTGGTGGCACACGACAAATACACAGATCGCGCGGGACAGCCAATTTCTACGCACGACTCGGGCGATTGACGAGGGGAAGCGACGCGCGGAGGAACGCGACGGTATTCCGTTCATTCTGCATTCTTATAGCTTAAGGGCGTCGTCACCTACCTTTTTAGTCGAGCTCCAGTGGGTGGTCTGCAGTACCCCAGTGTTCTGGTGGTGGGGGGTCGGAACACACGTGTAAGATCTCAGCGTGCTGCTGGATCAGGCGGTTCCGACGGGTGTCGTTCTCTTTAATAGAGGCGATGAATTCCCGAGATAGAAGCGATGGGGGATTTTCGGGATCAACTCCCGGAGTGACGGTGATCGGGGTTAGCCGATAGTCCTGGAATGCTCTCCGGAATGTTTGGTAGTCTACTCGAGACTTGGCCTTGCCCAATGGAACGTAAAAATATTGTATACTTTTGATTTTAGATTCGCGCACTGAGGTTGCGTTTTCGATCACGTCCGCCTTGCACGCGGGGTTCGCGGCCAAGTATTTTTCGTATTCAGGATCAGGCGCGTAATTGGAAAGGACTCCTAACAATGGATTTAGAGGGGATCTGAACAAAAGGCGGTTGAGCCTACGGGTGCGTACCTTGAGTCCGCTTCGTCGTGTTTTGGGCATTTGCCAATTGGCTATCGAGGTTAAGAGACAAGTACACTTCGGTTGGCTTCCCTTGCTCGTGGCGAGAAAGCGTGCTGCTCGTACTGCACTGCCTCTCTTTAGACACCCACGAACGATAGCGTGCCTGCTCGTACGGCACTGCTTCGTACACAGATGTGACGCAAGAGGAGGACCGGTGATTCGGATTCTTTATTGCAATTGTTAATACATCCACTGACGGAAACGTGCCGCTCGTACGGCACTGCCTCGTGTGTAGATGTAGTGCAAATTGAATATCGCCGAAGGCGGACTCGGTGAGAATGCGCGAAAAAGGTGTAAGAATTCGTAGAGTAAGATAAGTGTATAAAAATGATGGTATATTGTAATAATTCTACATGGAATATCTATAAGCTAACGTGTGATTATAAAAATATGATTACAATTGGTAATATCTATAGAATTGTTGAGTAAAACAAACGCGTGGCGTATTTTCTATGCGATGCAATGTATTACTATGAGCACGTGGCGTGAAATAGGAAGATTCTTGTGTGGAAAGAGGAAGGTTCTGGATTCAGAGATGCACGTGGAGATAGAAGGATTCAGTGGTTACCCAAGCTGGAGTCCGCGTCTGAGGTAGGATTCCGAGACACTGAGAGCGTCCCTTGGGATGTTCACCCTTATATTCCTGTTTCCCGATGGCGGGGGTGGTCGAGTGGAAGGGTTGAGTTGCGTCATCAGCTCTGTCTTCGATTTCTCTCCTTATATGGTCATGTCTTGGGTTTTCTTCCTTTTCAGAATAATAAATTTATTTCGCCAGTGAATAGAATAACAATTAAAGTAATTTAAATCGACCGTAACTGGCAATATATAACGTCTTTTACCGATATGAACATTGAAAAACCGTGAGCCAACTTTTTGTCAGATTCGCATAGCACATTTTCAGATCATCATCGAGACATTATTAATTTCGACCATAAGTTTTTGGTCAGTTAATGTAATTTCTAAATTAGATAGTTTAAATTTTTATTGCGAAAAAATATTACCCCAGCCAGGGTTCGAACCTGGAACCTCCCGTATACCGTGCGGGTGTCGTGCCAATTCGACCACTGGGGCTGTGGTAATATTTATCGCAATAACAACTATAAGATGGAGCACCGATACTTCAGTCTACGGTGTATAATAAACAGAATAATAAATTTATTTCGCCAGTGAATAGAATAACAATTAAAGTAATTTAAATCGACCGTAACTGGCAATATATAACGTCTTTTACCGATATGATTTTTCTTCCTTTTCGTTTGCCTGAGTGGAAGGGTTGCGTTGCGTCATCGGTTCTATCTTCGATTTCTCTCCTTATATGGGCATGCGATGGGCAGATGCGTCATCGGTCTTTCTCGAGTTTCTCTCCTTATATGGTCATGTGAGAATGCGTCATCGGTTGTCTTGGATTTCTCTCCTTATATGGGCATGTGATGTCCGAAACGCTTTTCAGAAGGGTCCGGAAGGTTCGGGAAGGATCTTAACGGGGGTCGTGTTGTTTGAGAAAAAGGGTTTGGCGCTTTCCTGGGCGGGGTGGTGATACATTGAATTTTTATAAGGTAAATTTAACTTAGGCTTATATTTATCGCTTAAATGCTAAAAGGAGTTGTTGTTTCTGTAATTATTTCTTAGCGACTGTCGGAAGTTCTTCGCCTTCTGGGTAATAGTGTTACCGTTGGTGGTTTTCACTACTGGTTATTAATAACTTTGCTGGTGGTAAGTCATGGTAACTTTACTGATGGTAACTCTATTGTTGGTAAGTTATACTAGAATGTAACCTTGTTGATGGTAGCTCTGCCGTCGGTAAGTCGTACTAGAATGGTAACTTTGTTGATGGTAGCTCTGTCGTCGGTAAGTCGTACTAGAATGGTAACTTTGTTAATGGTAACTCTGTCGTCGGTAAGTCGTACTAGAATGGTAACTTTGTTAATGGTAACTCTGTCGTCGGTAAGTCGTATTAGAATGGTAAGTGATTTTGATGTTCTTAACTACAGTTGTTCTAAAGTTTTCAAATTTTCCGAGTGTACGAGGGGTGGACGTAACAAATCTTATATCAATTGGCGTTTTTTCAGGGACGTACCAACCCTTTACAATTACACTTCCCTCAACCCGACCTGACCTTTAAACACCACGCGCCTTTCTTTCCTGTTCCCTCGCTCTATCGATTTCTTCCCCTTGATCTCGCCGCTTGTCCCTTATTTACTTTTTATTTTACAGTGCATTTTTGACCTTTTTGGTATTGTATGCATTGCATCCATTTTTCTTTGGATTCTTCATTAGGCTTTTTAAAAGAAGTACTCTGTCAAAGTATTGAAATTATTAATTAAGGTAACAGTATTTTACTGTTATGCTGGGTCTACAATGCGGTCGCAGTGTCGTAACTTTAGGTCGCAGTCTTAAAATCGTAGAGTCGCATGTCATGATGCTTGTCTACATAGGCTGCGTTCAGCCGAACCTCCACTAACCTAGCAGTCGCTTGTTTGGTAGCGGTTTTTCATCAAACATAACCGCGAATATCTCGTTGTGCGACGACGTGGAATATGGAATCACGCGCAATTTTTAGCATTTTATTCTTATCGAGTGCATATTTGCATTTGACATCGATAAATATATCTGAGAAAGAGACATAAAAGGAGATGGTGGGTAAGACCAATAAATAGATCAAGAAGTGATTTGGGGGATATTTCAATAATCAATTCAAAGAAGCGTATGAGACAGATCATGAAGAATTCTTTAAAATTACACGAATGACACCTGCTCAATATGATCATTTATGCCATCTTGTCAGACCTTTTCTCACAAAGAGAAGTTTACGAAAACTTATCTCAGTGAATAAACGAGTAGCTGCGACTCTCTTGTAAGTAAATAAAATTTATCACATTCTTTTCAAGTTAATTTGGCTTACATTGAATATTTGTTGAATAATATTCTTTTTTTATTGTTCCAGATTCCTTGCTCATGGTGACAGTGCCAGATCAAAATCATGGGATTTCCGAATTGGCAAATCAACTATATACAAAATTATATATGAGACTTGTGATGCAATCTGGCAAGCTCTTCATGCGCGATATTTGCCGAAACCTTCGCGAGAGACATGGGAAAAGGTAATTGATGGATTTTGGGACAAATGGAATTTTCCCAATTGTATAGGCGCACTAGATGGAAAGCACATCACTATTCAAGCCCCACCAAACAGTAATTCTTTAAATTATAACTATAAAGGATTTTTCAGTTTTATACTGATGGCAATTTGTGATGCCAATTATAAATTTATCTGGATTGATGTTGGTGACTATGGTAATATATATACATATGTATACATAATATGAATCTCAAGCATGTCTTTTTATGTACCGAATGCAAGAGTTAATTGAAATTGTGTTTTGCAGGTTCCAACAGTGATGGTGGGGTATGGGCAAACAGTATAATCTTGGTCATAAGTTTGGAATCTAATACAGGAGATATTCCACCTTCAAAATTATTGCCTGGTACAACGACTCTGTTGCCCTGTGCTTTGGTGGGAGACGAAGCATTCCCCCTTAAATCATACCTCATGAGACCATATTCAAGAAAATCACTGACCAGTGATTTACAGCAAATTTTTAATTATCGCTTGTCCAGAGCAAGGCGAACAATTGAAAATGTCTTCGAAATTCTTGTTTCTCGATGGAGAATTTTAAGGAGATCAATTCAATGCAAAGAAGAAACTGCTCATAAAATTGTGCTTGCCCTTGTTGTTTTGCACAACTATATTATGTCCTCTAATGAACGCAAGTACTGTCCACCAGGTTTAGTGGACCAGGAAAGTAACGGCATTGTTACTCCAGGACAATGGCGCAATGAAGAATTAGGATCTCATATTGTATGTATTGATCAAGTTGGCTCAAACCGACCTGCTTACACTTCAAGTGCTCAGCAAGACATACTGCGAGAATATTTTATAACAAACATTGGGGCAGTTGACTGGCAATTTGATTGTGCATTAAGGGGTTATAACATTAATATTCCTATTTAAGACATGCAATATACTATTGTTAATTTGCACCAAACTTCTATTGCTTTATGCCCATTTCTACTAATGTAAATTAATTTTAATCTTGGTTTTATTCATTTTGATGTATTTATCATATTATCTATTTTTTTAGTTCTAAGAATTAGTAAAAAGAATGTGCTAAAGCCAAGTGTGTTTATTAAGAAGCTTCATGTGTACTGTTATTATTATAACATTTAAAGCTGATCTGGGAAAAAAATATATCACTATACTTTGTTATAAGAAAAGTAAGCTCAGGAATTGAAAAAAATTGAGTGATTTCCATGATAAATTTTATCCTATCTAAAAAAAAGACATGTTAAATCGTCGCATCTCTCGAAGTCTTTCTGTCTGTACATACATTATATATTCTTATGTACTCTTCATAAATGTATGAATTTGTAAAAGAACTATAAACATATCTGTGAACGGTTGTGATTAGCAAGGATGTTTAAAAATAAAACAATAATTTGCATAAAATATGATTTTATTTAATTTTTAATTTTTCCTATAAAAACACATAGAAGAACATAAACTTTCTTACACAACATTGTTATACAAAACAAAAATAATTCTTTAACTTAGAAATTCAATATTATAAAATCAGACTCTTTATTTCGTTCTTGCAGTCTCAAATATGAAATGTCTACACTATGTATATCTGCAGAAGAATTGTTTCTTAGTACCAGTTATATCCTAATACGCAATTTTGCTTAATTGAATTATACTCTCGTTACATACTTGTGAAATATTTCAACTCGCTTCCAATATAAGAATGCCGTTGATTTTACTTTCCGAATATTTATGATGCGTGGTGTATAATAATAGATTAGTTCAAAAATAAAAAAAAAGCTTTATACCAGAATCGACAACAAATATATATGAAAATATATATAAACCGTCTCAAAAATTCAACGTTTTTGACAAATAAAATTATAATTGCATTTGCTTGCATTACGTCGCATCATAGATACTTGGTATCACGTATATCCACTAATTATAAAACTATAATATAAAGGACATTGCATCACATTAATCTTCAGTATTTTTTAAAGACGATTACTCCGTTTCTGCTTCTCATAACACTTATGTATCTGTTCGCTTTCTTCCTTTTCTTATGCCTATAATAGCAACTTAGTATGTATGTATGTATGTATGTAGATTTATTGTGTATTCCCGTAGGGTTTACAAGGCGTTTTTTATGAGGAACGTACCCAAACCTCTTACAAATCACTCCCTTACGCGGCCTGGCCATATGCGACCTTACATTTCATTTATTTCCCCTCCCTTCGTTTTTTATTCATCCATCTCCTTCCGCCTTCCTTGCTTCAGCCATTTCTTCGCTTCCCTCCTTTCTGCCACCGCTCTCTCTCCTTCCTTCCTTCTCTCTCTTTCTCCTCCCGCTCGCCGCCTTCCCTCCTTCCTATTCTGTCTTCGCTCTGAAACAAAAAACCCACTTCCTTTCCCCTTCCCCCCTCTTTATTCCAGCCATCTCCCTCCGCCTTCCTTGCTTCTGTCGTTTCTCCGCTTCCCTCTCTTCTGCCGCTGCTCTACTCCCTTCCCTCCTTCTCTCTCTCCTCCCGCTCGCCGCCTTCCTCCCCCCTGTTCCGTCCCCGCTCCTCCCGCTACCCTCTTACTCTCCTTTCTTCCTATGGCCCTCGTCCTCATCCGTATCCATACCCTCGCCTCCACCGCTTTATCCTCCATACCTTCGCCTCCATCTTTCCCCTTAATCTACTCCTCTAGCTCCTTTCTCCTTGCCTCCAAAGTCCAGCTCACGCACGCTCGTCACTTCAGCTCTTCTCCTTCTTCGTTCTACTTACCCCTCCGTCGCTTTCTCTCCTTCTCTTTCCATCACTTGTTTATCTGTCCAGGCCCCTTCGATCGTTCGATCCATCGATCTGTCGCGACGACTCCCTGCTCAGTTCCATACCTGCCGCGCCACCATCGACAATCCCTCTGACTCGCGACAGATCGATCAATCGCCCGATCGATACTCCCTGCTGCCACTCGCTCAGCTCCCTTGTCGTGTAACCTGGGCTGCTACCTCCATTCCTTCAATCCCGCCTTTCTCCCTAACCTCACTTTCCACGTGCCACTTCACCAACGTTTCCCGTCTCCTCCAGATCACCTTCCGCTTCGCCTCCATTCTCCCGTCTTCCTTTCGCACTTCCCTATCTACCCCCTTCAATCAACACCTTCTTCACCTCTCAGTCTCTCCCTTCATCTCCTTTCACTCTTTTACCATTTATCCATGCACCTGTACCCCCCCCCCCCCCGAGGGCTACGGAGAAACCCCTAATAGCAATTTAGTATTTCATCTTATCGTTGCACTCAGAAAAAAGCATAGAAAATACAAATATACACTCGACAATGTATATATAAAACTTACATAATTGTCACGTATATGTAATTGCCACCACTGTCATTTTCTCTGAGTGTGGAACAGGGAGAAACTCAATTCCTCATCTTTTATATGAAATATTTGCACAAATAATCCGAAATACATGCGTGTAATGCGATGATTAGCCAAAATTAACATATGGTGCGATAATAATGATTTTAATAAAACATACATAACTATATAGTGAGAGACAATGAGCGTGTTCAAGATGGCAAAGTTTCTTGCCTGCCGAGCGATTGAATATGATTGATTTTTTCTTGTAGATCCAATCAATCACATTCAATCTCTCGTCGAGCAGACTAGCCGCTTTGTTTTGAACACGCCCAATGACTTCTATTATTTGTTAATCACTCTTAAAATTAAAATATTGTGACATATGAAGGACTAGTGACTACTTAAAATAATATAAACAATAATTATGATAACAAATAAAATCACAGTCAATATCACGAGTTAAAAAAAGATTAAAACCTTTTCAGATGTGATTCTTTAGTAAAATTGCATTTTAAAATTGCAATATTTTATATAAAGCTCTAAAACATTATAACAAAATAATATATTTTTGTGCTTAATAACTACGCAGTCTTGATATTCACTTTTGTTGAAATGATTCCAATACCTCTAATATTTTGATCATGCATCTTATTTTCTGTTGTACAGGCACACGTTTTAACCCATGTGACAAGAATGACATTAAACTCTCATCTTCTTCTGTGTCTGCCTTGGAGGAAGTTGCATTCTTCTGTGTCTGCACGTAGGTTGAGCAAGCTGCAGTTATTAACTTTGATGATTCTTTAATCACAGATTCTATTTCGGGATCTGTTTTCTTTCTTTTTTTGATATCTGTAGTAGGTACTACGAATGAGCGGTCATTTGCTTGACTACCAATACTTTCTTCATCTAAAATTTTTTTAGAGATGTTAAGAGCATTCATAATCAAAAATTGAGTTTTCTCTGAAAAATGATTTGATTACTCATTTTTAGAAATGTTGTCAACAAAGTTTTCTTTATACTTTGATGATTCTTTAATTACAGATTCTATTTCGGGATCTGTTTGCTTTCTCTTTTTGATATCTGGAGTAGGTACTACGAATGAATAGTCATTTGCTTGACCACCAATATTTTCTATATCTAAAATTTGTTTACAAATGTTAAGAGCATTTATAAACAAAAGTTAAGTTTTTTTTTGGAAAATGATTTGATCACTCACTTTTAGAAATGTTGTCAACAAAGTTTTCTTTACAAGTAGAAACATCTGGCGAATCTGTTGTCGATTCTTCTGAATCTGAAATAGGTATAGGTGGTGAACGCTTTGTGGAAAACGATTTGGGGACAGGCCTGCGAGCAAGTATATTTTTAGAACCAGACGAAGTGCGTGATGCAGATGACATAGATTTGGTATAATTGGAGTGTGTCCTACAACATAATTTTTCTAAATTAATAAGGGAACAATTGTACAGTTAAAAACAAAGAACAAAGAATTTAATGAATGAAATAAATAAAATAAATCAGAGAATGAAATAAATGTCAAAATCAGTAATTACTTACTTTCGTGAAATATATAGATGACTCATGAAACGATGAATAGCCATGCTTTGTGGTGTCAACAAGTTTTCATATGACACATTATCTCTCCCTGAATCTGACCGTTTTTGTTGTTCTGCTAACGCTAATATTTCTCGCCTTGAGCGACTATAGAGATTTCATCGCGTATCCCATCTGTGTTTCGCATCTGGGGACCTATTATGGACTTGTTCGGAATGAATTCCGATCGGAATAATTCCGTTTTTCGACGGTTTTGCTATTATGGACTCTCGGATTGTTTCCGAATCGATCAAAAAGTTTCCGAAACGATCTGAAAGTTTCCGGCACCTCTCAAGCAAGCGGAAAGTCAATTCCGATCGGAATGCTGTTGCGTAAAACACCGAAAGCAGGTTAACTGAGTGAAATGGTAGCCGTATTTCTGTATGGGCGCGCGTATTACATAACAGAATGGTAAGTATTAAAAATATTTTTTAACTTTTTTAAGCATAAATATATATATGTATATTATTTCTTAATTTTCTTAATTAAATGATGAAAAATATCGTAGGAATCGTTATTACAAATATAATGTACATATATACATATTTTTTTGTTACAAGATTTATTCAATAATAATATTTATTCCTTTTATATAAATATTACAGCTAGCCGCAATACGTCGTGAGAGAGAGAGGCAACACCTTGCTGCATTACGTGCATCTCAAATTTTGAGAAGAACAATTAGAGATATGTCCGATCCGTTTGCTATTCCCGAAGAACAATTTATGGGGATGTACCGATTATCTAAACATTTAGCCCGAAATCTTATAGAAGAGTTAAGACCACATCTTCCTCTAAACAGAAGAGCTATATGTATCCCTAATGAACTGAAAGTAAGGAAAATAATTATTGAATTAAGATAATAGTCAAATTAGTGTTTTTAGTTATATTTTATTGCCCTTAAAATTATAATTTATTGTCTTAATAGTGCAACATTATTATTACTTCGAGTTATAAAAATGATTCAATATGAATAATTGTTTAAAAAACAACTGTGCATTTTTTAAATAAAGGTTCTTATTTCTTATATAACCCTTATAAATTAATTTAGGTACTGTGTGCCCTAAATTTTTATGCGCAAGGTAGCTACCAAAAAGCTGTCGGTGTTGACAGTAGAATAAATATAGCCCAGCCTACTGTAAGCGTAATTCTGCATCAATAACATTAGCCATTAATGAGCATCTTTTAAGACAATGGATACATTTTCCGACAACTCCACAAGAGATACAGCAAACGGTGGAAAGGTATATATTAACAATTGCAACTGTGAAACATGTTATATATTTATATGAAAGGACCTCTACAGAAAGTCGTTACTCATTGAAAAAGTAACTTATCGTTACCGTATACAACTCGTTATTCTTAAAAGAAGTAACTCGTTACTGGTTACTCGTTACTCATTGAAAGAAGTAACTCATCGTTACCGTTATTCGTTACTCATTGAAAAAGTAACTTATCGTTACCGTAACTCGTTGTTCTCATTGCAAGAACACCGAAAGAACGGTTTTGCTGAAGATTCAAAAAAATTAGTTAGATACAAATCTGAAAATAATTTAATTATATTTTGTTGCACCATCAAAATAATTATGTAGAACGTTCAAACTAATTTTTAAAATGTCAAAATTTTTTAGAAATTTATTATTATACTCCAGGGACCTACTATAATTATTTTGATCTTGCAACAAAATTATTTTTTGTATCTAGCTAAATTATTTATTGAAAAAAGTAACTTATCGTTACCGTAACTCGTTATTCTCATTGAGAAAAGTAACTCGTTACCGTTACTTGTTATCTATTAAAAAAGTAACCTGTTATCGTTATTGTATTGGATTCTAGAAATAATGAGTCGTTACAAATTCCGTAAAATTTTAATATATTTAAACATTATATTTTTTTTATTCTGTACACTTTATACATATTTACATTAAGTAGATGGAGTCAGAATAATTGGATTACATGAAGCGGGCCATAAAGGGGAATATATGATTCCTACATTAGTCATGTCGTAGATGTCGTCGTTTTCAAGAAATTTTTAAGGGCAATTAATTTCTTAAATAAAACTTGATTTTTTTTCCTTAAGATAAAAGTTGTAGAGCTCGTCGAGACTTTTTCAAAACCACTATAATAAAGCTCTCGTTTGTTAAGGATTTTCTGAGATATTTTAAATTTTGTTATAATATTTTTAATATAAAATATAAAAATACCTTGTAAAGTATCTATTAATTCACTTTTCGATGACTTTATCTTGATACTTTTATACGTAGATAATGAAAAAAATCGATTGTTGTAAAAAAAAACAAAAAAATTTGATTAGATTTTGTAAACGCATTCAACTTTGCAAAATTGCAAATGTAAAAATTAATTTCATTATTATACGCTTTCTTTCATTATTTTATATACAAAAGTGTCAAGGTAAAGTAGTTGAAAGGTGAATATTTTAGCCTAACGAGGATAAAAATATCATGAAATTTAAAATATTTCAAGAAATCTTTAACAAAAGAGAGATTAGTGTTTCGAAAACGACTCGAGATCTACAACTTTTTTTTCAAAGTCAAAATCAAGTTATTTAAGAAATTAGGTCGCCTTTAAAATTTCTTAAAAACGACATCTACGACATAACTCACGTAAGAATCATATGTGTCCTCTTTTCAAACCAAACAACTTTTGTCTAAAGCAATTTTTTTCTACAATCAAAAATGAAAAAGTTTTGGATGTAATTTGAACAGTCAAATATCGATATCTCATGTAGTTTTCAGGAAAAAATGTTTTGGACAAAAGTTGTATGACTTGGAGGAGGACAAATAATGGTAAAATCAATTTTTTTTAAATTAATTTTTTTAGGTCACATAAAATTATTGTCATATAAAATTCTATTTTTTTTAATAGAATTGTATGATTTTTTTACACTGCAATAAAGTTCTCTTTTGTTAAAGAATTTTCTGATATTTTAAATTATATCATGATATTTTTAATATAAAATATGAAATATCTCGTAAAGTATTCACTTTTCGATGACTTTACCTTCATATTTTTATACACAGAATAGTAAAAGAAATCGAATAATAATATTAGTTTTTATATTTGCAATTTGCAAATTAAATGCGTCTACAAAATGCAAAGTTTTTAAAATAAATTTTTCTGTTTTTTTTTTTACAACAATCGATTCCTTTCATTATTCTATGTATAAAATTATCGAGGTAAAGTCAATCGAAAAGTCAATGCGTTACAAAATATTTCATATTTTATATTTAAAAAATATCATTAACAAAATTTGAAATATCTCAGAAAATTTTTTGATTCTTTTATGAGCCTTTTTTCATGTAATTCAATTATTCTGTTTCTATCTGTTTAATGTAACGGTAACGATAAGTTATTTCTTTCGATGAGTAATGAGTAACGGTAACAAGTTACTTCTTTCAATAAGAATAACGAGTTCTATACAGTAACGATGAGTTACTTTTTTCAATGAATAACGAGCAACGGTAACGAGTTACTCCCGGAAAGAACGGTTTTGTTGAAGTATCTAAAATTTTAGCTAGATACAGAAAATAATTTTGTTGCAAGATCAAAATAATTATAGTAGGTCGCTAGGAGTATAGATAATAATAATTTTGTAAAACATTTTGACATTTTAGAAATCAGTTTGAACGTTCTACATAATTATTTTGATGGTGCAACAAAATATAATCAAATTATTTTCAGATCTGTATCTAGCTAAATTTTTGAATCTTCAGCAAAACCGTTCTTTCGGTGTTCTTGCAATGAGAATAACGAGTTACGGTAACGATGAGTTACTTCTTTCAATGAGTAACGAGTAACGGTAACGAGTTACTTCTTTTAAGAATAACGAGTTGTATACGGTAACGATAAGTTACTTTTTCAATGAGTAACGAATTACGGTAACGAGTTACTTTTCAAACGTAACTTTCCCTGATATTATATTATTAATTAATACTATTTATTTGAAATATATTATTATAGAATATTTTTAAAATAATATGTTGGGACAACTTTGCCGAGTAATTAAGAGCTTCCGCACAAGACTCTCGTATAGTAATGTAGCGTAACGTAACGTAGATCAACGCATAAAAAACGTATAACACCTTAACCGATATACGTTTCTCGTGCGCTGATCCACGTTACGTTACGCTGCATTACTATACGAGAGTCTTGTGAGGATACCCTTACAGTCATGATGAACAAATATCTAGAGACGGAGCACGCGCTCTGAATATGTCCCGATACGCGTGCAATTTCAAGTGAGAAGGCATTCCTGTCCTCGTGTGTACATACAGACGACTCGTTAGGGTGCATCACCATGGAGAAAGAAACGGAATTCCTTTGATTGGTTAATATGAGCCTCCACCTGGAAATTAGCCAATCAGAATAATTCCGTTTTAATTCCGTTCCGCTATTTCTCTATCTATGGGGATGCAGCCTTAGGCGGCTCTCATTGGCTGTCGGTGCGCCATGGGCGTTTTTACAGTTACAATTTATCGCCTATATGAGATATAGCCTGCAACCGATTATACAGATTGTTTAAAAAATGGTCAAACGTTAAGTCCGTTAAATATATTAGTAGAAAAATAATAGATATATAAACATGATTTTACGAATAAATTCTTTTTATGTTAAAAATATTATGAGTATATAGTAGCTTATAATGAGAGGATTAAGGGTCAGCAGGAGACACGATGGAGACCTCTGTCGGGTTGGGTTAGCTGCGAGTGGCTGCGAGTCCGTATTTTATTTATTATAAATTTTTAAGAGCAAAATTGCAAAATCGGGCTCTGTAGCTGACTGCATTATTATATAAAGAGTATATAAAAAAAATTCACGAATCTATGTAACTTATTTTATGAGAAATCTTGTTATTACGAATCCGTAATTCGTATTTTGAACAAATATTTTTCTTTGGCAACTTTTTAGCAACAAATGAGCAACAAATAAAAATATTAATTAAAATCGATTCTGCTCACTTTGTTCCGTTAACTTATAAGACGTCGCATTCACGCCACGAACCGAAGAGCCATATTGGCTAATGTTGGCCGTAAGCGCGCAGCGTTATAATGTTTTGAGCTTCCGTTGCAAATATCTCAAATAATATAAGATATTTCGAAAAACTTATAAGAACATTTTTTGTAGATTTTTGTCTGTTCTACAACTTTGATCTCTACAAAAATTTCAAAATTTATTGTATTTGTGAAGAAAAACAAATTTGTTTATAAATTGTTAATAAAAAACATACTTAGGAATAGCGGAAAATGGCGGAATTTGAATATGTTGTTCAGTATATTTTTCTGAACACAATGACGTAATAAAACCTTGTGTAGCAATTTTTTCTAGGTTTAATCGTATTTTGACTGGACTACTGCTCGGAATGTCAGCTTCGCAGGATTCCCTCGCTGCTCCGATGTCACCCTCTGTGTCGTTATTTTCTGAAACATTCAAATAAACGATTCGATTAAGTAAAGATAAAAGAAATAGAAAATTTGTGAACATAAATGACATAGTACGTAAAAATCAATTACACTCACCATTTTCTTTCCTGCTGTTCCGGCCGCAAAATCTACCACCACCTCCGGGTCGGCTAAGAGTCTCGAGCCACATTGAGACTCGTGGCAATGCAGTGTGACTTCATCCATTAAGGGGATCGTCGGACCCCATTGTACCCTTCACTCCCAGCGAACTGGGAGATTGGTACGGTGTGCTCTTAGACCCTGTACCTCCCCACCGGGCCCTCCCTTCGGTAAAGCCGAAGGTACTGCCCCAGTGGATCGTTGATACAAGGAGCCCTCTCACCACGGCAAGGTGGCACACCACGAGAGGGGGTCGCCGAAGGCAGACCATTTATTTATTACACGCTCACTACTGAGAAAAGCGTGGGAATCGCCGAAGGCAAACCGGCAGACTCCAGCCACTCCTTGGAGGATTTATTTATTATACGCTCACTCTATTGAGAAAAGCGTAGAAGTCGCCGAAGGCAGACTCTGAGTCACTCTATTTATTCATTTATTTATTTATTCACTAGAGTGAGCGTATAATTACGCTCACTCTAGTGAGAAAAACGTGGAAGTCGCCGAAGGCAAACTCCAAGTCACTCCATTTATTTATACATTTATTACTTTATTTACTAGAGTGAGCGTATAATTACGCTCACTCTAGTGAGAAAAGCGTGGAAGTCGCCGAAGGCAGACTCCGAGCCACTCCATTTATTTATTCAATTATTTATTTATTCACTAAAGTGAGCGTATAATTACGCTCACTCTAGTGAGAAAAGCGTGGAAGTCGCTGAAGGCAGACTCCGAGCCACTCCGAGGAGGATTTATACGCTCACTCTACTGAGAAAAGCGTGGAAGTCGCCGAAGGCAGACTCCGAGTCACTCCATTTATTTATTCATTTATTTATTTATTCACTAGAGTGAGCGTAATTATACGCTCACTCTAGTGAGAAAAGCGTGGAAGTCGCTGAAGGCAGACTCCGAGCCACTCCGAGGAGGATTTATACGCTCACTCTAGTGAGAAAAGCGTGGAAGTCGCCGAAGGCAGACTCCGAGTCACTCCATTTATTTATACATTTATTTATTTATTCATTAGAGTGAGCGTATAATTACGCTCACTCTAGTGAGAAAGGCGTGGAAGTCGCTGAAGGCAGACTCCGAGCCACTCCGAGGAGGATTTATACGCTCACTCTAGTGAGAAAAGCGTGAAAGTCGCCGAAGGCAGACTCCGAGTCACTCCATTTATTTATTCATTTATTTATTTATTCACTAGAGTGAGCGTATAATTACGCTCACTCTAGTGAGAAAAGCGTGGAAGTCGCCAAAGGCAGACTCCGAGTCACTCCATTTATTTATTCATTTATTTATTTATTCACTAGAATGAGCGTATAATTACGCTCACTCTAGTGAGAAAAGCGTGGAAGTCGCCGAAGGCAGACTCCGAGCCACTCCGAGGAGGATTTATACGCTCACTCTAGTGAGAAAAGCGTGGAAGTCGCCGAAGGCAGACTCCGAGTCACTCCATTTATTTATTCATTTATTTATTTATTCACTAGAGTGAGCGTATAATTACGCTCACTCTAGTGAAAAAAGCGTGGAAGTCGCTGAAAGCAGACTCCGAGCCACTCCGAGGAGGATTTATACGCTCACTCTACTGAGAAAAGCGTGGAAGTCGCCGAAGGCAGACTCCGAGTCACTCCATTTATTTATTCATTTATTTATTTATTCACTAGAGTGAGCGTATAATTACGCTCACTCTAGTGAGAAAAGCGTGGAAGTCGCTGAAGGCAGACTCCGAGCCACTCCGAGGAGGATTTATACGCTCACTCTAGTGAGAAAAGCGTGGAAGTCGCCGAAGGCAGACTCCGAGTCACTCCATTTATTTATTCATTTATTTATTTATTCACTAGAGTGAGCGTATAATTACGCTCACTCTAGTGAGAAAGGCGTGGAAGTCGCTGAAGGCAGACTCCGAGCCACTCCGAGGAGGATTTATACGCTCACTCTAGTGAGAAAAGCGTGGAAGTCGCCGAAGGCAAACTCCGAGTCACTCCATTTATTTATTCATTTATTTATTTATTCACTAGAATGAGCGTATAATTACGCTCACTCTAGTGAGAAAAGCGTGGAAGTCGCCGAAGGCAGACTCCGAGCCACTCCGAGGAGGATTTATACGCTCACTCTACTGAGAAAAGCGTGGAAGTCGCCGAAGGCAGACTCCGAGTCACTCCATTTATTTATTCATTTATTTATTTATTCACTAGAGTGAGCGTAATTATACGCTCACTCTAGTGAGAAAAGCGTGGAAGTCGCTGAAGGCAGACTCCGAGCCACTCCGAGGAGGATTTATACGCTCACTCTAGTGAGAAAAGCGTGGAAGTCGCCGAAGGCAGACTCCGAGTCACTCCATTTATTTATTCATTTATTTATTTATTCACTAGAGTGAGCGTATAATTACGCTCACTCTAGTGAGAAAAGCGTGGAAGTCGCTGAAGGCAGACTCCGAGCCACTCCGAGGAGGATTTATACGCTCACTCTAGTGAGAAAAGCGTGGAAGTCGCCGAAGGCAGACTCCGAGTCACTCCATTTATTTATTCATTTATTTATTTATTCACTAGAGTGAGCGTATAATTACGCTCACTCTAGTGAGAAAAGCGTGGAAGTCGCCGAAGGCAGACTCCGAGCCACTCCGAGGAGAATTTATTTATTACACGCTCACTCTACTGATTGTGAGAAAAGCGTGGGGGTCGGACCCCATTGTACCCTTCACTCCCAGCGAACTGGGAAAAGGGTACGGTGTGCTCTTAGACCCTGTACCTCCCCACCGGGCCCTCCCTTCGATAAAGCCGAAGGTACTGCCCCAGTGGATCGTTGATACAAAGAGCCCTCTCACCACGGCAAGGTGGCACACCACGAGAGGGAGTCGCCGAAGGCAGACCATTTATTTATTACACGCTCACTCTACTGAGAAAAGCGTGGAAGTCGCTGAAGGCAGACTCTGAGTCACTCTATTTATTTATTCATTTATTTATTTATTTACTAGAGTGAGCGTATAATTACGCTCACTCTAGTGAGAAAAGCGTGGAAGCCGCTGAAGGCAGACTCCGAGCCACTCCATTTATTTATTCATTTATCTATTTATTCACTAGAGTGAGCGTATAATTACGCTCACTCTAGTGAGAAAAGCGTGGAAGTCGCTGAAGGCAGACTCCGAGCCACTCCGAGGAGGATTTATACGCTCACTCTACTGAGAAAAGCGTGGAAGTCGCCGAAGGCAGACTCCGAGCCACTCCGAGGAGAATTTATTTATTACACGCTCACTCTACTGATTGTGAGAAAAGCGTGGGGGTCGGACCCCATTGTACCCTTCACTCCCAGCGAACTGGGAAAAGGGTACGGTGTGCTCTTAGACCCTGTACCTCCCCACCGGGCCCTCCCTTCGATAAAGCCGAAGGTACTGCCCCAGTGGATCGTTGATACAAAGAGCCCTCTCACCACGGCAAGGTGGCACACCACGAGAGGGAGTCGCCGAAGGCAGACCATTTATTTATTACACGCTCACTACTGAGAAAAGCGTGGGAATCGCCGAAGGCAGACTCCGAGCCACTCCATTTATTTATTCATTTATCTATTTATTCACTAGAGTGAGCGTATAATTACGCTGACTCTAGTGAGAAAAGTGTGGAAGTCGCTGAAGGCAGACTCCGAGTCACTCCATTTATTTATTCATTTATTCACTAGAGTGAGCGTATAATTACGCTCACTCTAGTGAGAAAAGCGTGGAAGTCGCTGAAGGCAGACTCCGAGCCACTCCGAGGAGGATTTATACGCTCACTCTACTGAGAAAAGCGTGGAAGTCGCCGAAGGCAGACTCCGAGTCACTCCATTTATTTATTTATTCACTAGAGTGAGCGTATAATTACGCTCACTCTAGTGAAAAAAGCGTGGAAGTCGCTGAAGGCAGACTCCGAGCCACTCCGAGGAGGATTTATACGCTCACTCTACTGAGAAAAGCGTGGAAGTCGCCGAAGGCAGACTCCGAGTCACTCCATTTATTTATTTATTCACTAGAGTGAGCGTATAATTACGCTCACTCTAGTGAGAAAAGCGTGGAAGTCGCTGAAGGCAGACTCCGAGCCACTCCGAGGAGGATTTATACGCTCACTCTAGTGAGAAAAGCGTGGAAGTCGCCAAAGGCAGACTCCGAGTCACTCCGAGGAGGATTTATACGCTCACTCTACTGAGAAAAGCGTGGAAGTCGCCGAAGGCAGACTCCGAGTCACTCCATTTATTTATTCATTTATTTATTTATTCACTAGAGTGAGCGTATAATTACGCTCACTCTAGTGAGAAAAGCGTGGAAGTCGCTGAAGGCAGACTCCGAGCCACTCCGAGGAGGATTTATACGCTCACTCTACTGAGAAAAGCGTGGAAGTCGCCGAAGGCAGACTCCGAGTCACTCCATTTATTTATTCATTTATTTATTTATTCACTAGAGTGAGCGTATAATTACGCTCACTCTAGTGAGAAAAGCGTGAAAGTCGCTGAAGGCAGACTCCGAGCCACTCCGAGGAGGATTTATACGCTCACTCTAGTGAGAAAAGCGTGGAAGTCGCCAAAGGCAGACTCCGAGTCACTCCGAGGAGGATTTATACGCTCACTCTACTGAGAAAAGCGTGGAAGTCGCCGAAGGCAGACTCCGAGTCACTCCATTTATTTATTCATTTATTTATTTATTCACTAGAGTGAGCGTATAATTACGCTCACTCTAGTGAGAAAAGCGTGGAAGTCGCTGAAGGCAGACTCCGAGCCACTCCGAGGAGGATTTATACGCTCACTCTACTGAGAAAAGCGTGGAAGTCGCCGAAGGCAGACTCCGAGTCACTCCATTTATTTATTCATTTATTTATTTATTCACTAGAGTGAGCGTATAATTACGCTCACTCTAGTGAGAAAAGCGTGGAAGTCGCTGAAGGCAGACTCCGAGCCACTCCGAGGAGGATTTATACGCTCACTCTAGTGAGAAAAGCGTGGAAGTCGCCAAAGGCAGACTCCGAGTCACTCCGAGGAGGATTTATACGCTCACTCTACTGAGAAAAGCGTGGAAGTCGCCGAAGGCAGACTCCGAGTCACTCCATTTATTTATTCATTTATTTATTTATTCACTAGAGTGAGCGTATAATTACGCTCACTCTAGTGAGAAAAGCGTGGAAGTCGCTGAAGGCAGACTCCGAGCCACTCCGAGGAGGATTTATACGCTCACTCTACTGAGAAAAGCGTGGAAGTCGCCGAAGGCAGACTCCGAGTCACTCCATTTATTTATTTATTCACTAGAGTGAGCGTAATTATACGCTCACTCTAGTGAGAAAAGCGTGGAAGTCGCTGAAGGCAGACTCCGAGCCACTCCGAGGAGGATTTATACGCTCACTCTAGTGAGAAAAGCGTGGAAGTCGCCAAAGGCAGACTCCGAGTCACTCCGAGGAGGATTTATACGCTCACTCTACTGAGAAAAGCGTGGAAGTCGCCGAAGGCAGACTCCGAGTCACTCCATTTATTTATTTATTCACTAGAGTGAGCGTAATTATACTCACTAGTGAAAAAAGCGTGGAAGTCGCCGAAGGCAGACTCCGAGCCACTCCGAGGAGAATTTATTTATTACACGCTCACTCTACTGATTGTGAGAAAAGCGTGGGGGTCGGACCCCATTGTACCCTTCACTCCCAGCGAACTGGGAAAAGGGTACGGTGTGCTCTTAGACCCTGTACCTCCCCACCGGGCCCTCCCTTCGATAAAGCCGAAGGTACTGCCCCAGTGGATCGTTGATACAAAGAGCCCTCTCACCACGGCAAGGTGGCACACCACGAGAGGGAGTCGCCGAAGGCAGACCATTTATTTATTACACGCTCACTCTACTGAGAAAAGCGTGGAAGTCGCTGAAGGCAGACTCTGAGTCACTCTATTTATTTATTCATTTATTTATTTATTTACTAGAGTGAGCGTATAATTACGCTCACTCTAGTGAGAAAAGCGTGGAAGCCGCTGAAGGCAGACTCCGAGCCACTCCATTTATTTATTCATTTATCTATTTATTCACTAGAGTGAGCGTATAATTACGCTGACTCTAGTGAGAAAAGTGTGGAAGTCGCTGAAGGCAGACTCCGAGCCACTCTGAGGAGGATTTATACGCTCACTCTACTGAGAAAAGCGTGGAAGTCGCTGAAGGCAGACTCCGAGTCACTCCATTTATTTATTCATTTATTCACTAGAGTGAGCGTATAATTACGCTCACTCTAGTGAAAAAAGCGTGGAAGTCGCTGAAGGCAGACTCCGAGCCACTCCGAGGAGGATTTATACGCTCACTCTACTGAGAAAAGCGTGGAAGTCGCCGACGGCAGACTCCGAGCCACTCCGAGGAGAATTTATTTATTACACGCTCACTCTACTGAGAAAAGCGTGGGATCGCCGAAGGCAAATCGCCGAAGGCAGATTCCGAGCCACCCCAAGGAGGATTAATTTATTCAGTCCTTGAATTCCAGGGAAATGTACTGCCTCTGCAGGCGTTCGGCTTCCTCGTACCGCCGAAGGAAAATTTACCTCTGCTAGGGGTAATCTTCGACTCCTGCATATTCCCCGAGTCTTCCACGGTACGTACGTGTGTATCTCGGAACGATTTTACTGTCCGCTCAGGTCGTTTTGTTTCTTAGTTGATTCACTTACGGTATAATTCACAATCTTTATTTCTAATATAACTTTTATTTCTATATGTACAAAACTGTGTGAGAATTATAAATTAACGTGTAAGAAAAATTCTTTTACTCAATGATAATAAATTACGTGTTGTGACCGTGATTTAGGTTTTAGGTGTTGACGGTAATGATGGGAGGTGCGTGGTTCGAGAAATATTTCGGGCCAAATCCGTCGGAGGAGCAATTGTTAACGACGGCGATTAATCACACCACGAATATCTTACAAATCGAAGAGGAACCAGTCGCCCACAACGTTGCCGTTCTGAAGGACTGTGTTCCGCAGCACGTCGTCGGTCATACTGCACGTGTAAAACGCATCCACGATTACATTTCCGCGCACCATATTCCCCTGGCACTGTGCGGTTCTTCTTACCAAGGTGTAGGACTCAATGACGTTATTCTGTCAGCAAAACAGGCCGTTCGTGACGTTGTAAAATAATTGCAGAATTGCTTGATTCGTGTAGAACCGTAGGAGACAAAATAACAGCATACAAAATAAATAAAACTACATGCAAACGCTGTACATGCTGAACCACGCAAACCATGCAAAAAATTCTGTTATAAAGTTAAAATAAAAATGTAATCGATCTCTGGATAAAACAGTCCACAATTTAAATGATAATAGTAGTAAATAACTATTTTGCTACGCGAAAATATGTGACATACAAAAATAGAGTAGCAAAATGTGTTTTGCATAAAGTTATATTTGTATTAAACGTACAGTATATGGTTTGCTATGCAATATAATGTAACTTTATTAAAAATATGAATATATAAATAAGCTATATAAAATCTTCCTAAGAGCTGGTCAGAGAAACTGGTTTTCTTTGTTACGTAATATAGAAAAAGATGCTTCTTGAAACCAGTTGTTTCTTCTTTTTTCTTTTTTTCGTTATATTTTTATCAAACAATATATTTCACAGTAGTGCAAGATTATTTTAATATTTTATCATTTATTTATTGAATTTTACTCTGCCTACTGCGTTTTTGTACAACTATACATATTATATTAAAAACATAAAAAGTTTTGCTATTTATCTGTAACAAAAGACAGTAAATCAGGTGTTCACTTATAAACAATTATATGTTATTGCAAAATAAAGCGACGTTATCCCAGTAATAAATGTAAATAATAAAAAACCAATACTTTGCTTCGTTCAAGGTACATATGCAGATCAATTATATGACCAAATAGATTGCATTAATACTACTTGCAACTTGATCATGCTGATTTGAAAGATTACTTAAGTAAACGAACGAGAGATTCTCAAGTAGATTAATGCAAACTTATACGCATTCAGTTTTACATTCGTTGATGGATATAACATTACAATTTGTATTGCTTACTCTTTAACAGTACCTGCATATTTTAACTTCGTCGAAAGCCTTTCACACTTTCTTAAGTTCCTTGTTCATCGTTAAAAGATCTTTCACTCTAGCATACTTTCTGGCATCCTTTCTCACTGCAAATAAATTAATGAATTAATAATTGGAAGTGTACAATATGACAGTAAGTTTCTGTGTGAAAACAGAAAGCTTTGAAGAATTTAAACATTTATTTAATTAAATATGTACTTAAAAATTGCATATGTAATTCTTACCTAAAAATACAATATCTTCGACTTGAACACGTCCAGTACGTCCAATCTCCATAGCTCGATGTGTCATCTCGGTTATGTATTCGATAACCAAATCTTCCAACAAGTCGACACTTTCTGTGTAAGGATTCTGATCCTCGCAGAAGCCATACATCATACAGCGCAGCTCCTTGGAGAAGAGACGTATCCTTCCACCGGGCAGAGTCCCGCCAATTGGAATCTCTGTCTCTTCATCCTCGAACTATCAAAGCAGCAAGGTATAAGTACATAGTAAGAAAAAAGATTGTGACAGTCACATTTCAGTAATTATTTGTAAGATTTTATTGTCTACTGTATAAAATTAAATTTCTAACCAGATTTCTTTTGAAAAAAGGTATATTTCTTAATTTAATTACTTCTTTTATAATTAACGTTTCTATTTACATATAAATTATACTCCGAAAAAACAAATGTATACACATCGCACACATACACATTCAAGTAAATTTGAAGGAAATTTTTGAGGTGCTCAGATTTATTTACATTCACATGATATAATGGAACTTAAATTTATGTAGGAAGAAAATAAAAGTAAATATCTAACCTGCTCAAAATTTTCTTCAGCTGACATCGTTTTGGAGGCTAGTCTTAAATTCTTCTGACGGTTTTAGCTGATTATCCTCTTTGTATCTCTCTTCACGTATTCCGTATCTACGCGTGCACAAAATCTATCAACACAACAGCAGAGTTTTGTCACATTTTGTTTCTCAATGTTGTTAAAGTTTCCTTACCTAATATCCCACTTTGGGTGCGTTCCTTTTGGGCGCTCACGCGCTGTAAGCATCATTCTATCTTCGTTGCACATTGAATATCAAACGAAGATAGAGCGATGCTTACAGCGCGTGAGCGCCCAAAAGGAACGCCACCCTTAGCTGATTATCCTCTTTGTATCTCTCTTCACGTATTCCGTATCTACGCGTGCACAAAATCTATCAACACAACAGCAGAGTTTTGTCACATTTTGTTTCTCAATGTTGTTAAAGTTTCCTTACCTAATATCCCACTTTGGGTGCGTTCCTTTTAAGCGCTCACGCGCTGTAAGCATCATTCTATCTTCGTTGCACATTGAATATCAAACGAAGATAGAGCGATGCTTACAGCGCGTGAGCGCCCAAAAGGAAACGCACCCTTAGCTGATTATCCTCTTTGTATCTCTCTTCACGTATTCCGTATCTACGCGTGCACAAAATCTGTCAACACAACAGCAGAAAGATTGTATCAGATAAGAACCGGACTGTTTTGTCACATTTTGTGTTCTCAATGTTGTTAAAGTTTCCTTACCTAATATCCCACTTTGTCTGCCCTGCCGTCTCTATAAGCCGTGTATATTGAACTATATATCCATGTTGTGTGTGTTGCCACGAATATTTCCCCAGTAGATAACACGTTAACATCGTTTGCGATCGCGACAAGAAAGCGAGAAACGCCAAAGCGCGATCGGTCTCTTCAATCACTCAATGAATTATTAATTTCCACACTTAACGAGAAATTCAAGTTATTTATTGAGGCATTTTCCCGCGCGATTCACTTATTCGGAGTAGAAATCGAGACGAAAGTGAGAGACGCGAATTTCGAGGTTAAGGTTAGGTTATCGTCTCCCGCGACACGCTGTGCAACGATTCGATTAAAGATTCCGGATGTATCGCGCTTCGAAACATTTATTTCTCACGTAAATTCACTCACCGATCACGGAGCACTGCGGGAGACCCGCTAAATCACAGCCGGGAGGGTGACACGTGACACGTACGGCCTACGTCCAGCACGGCGCTCGGCGTTTATCTTGGTTTATCTCGCCCAGCGACGGAATTCCACTCGTTTCACTCGACACAAGAAGGAACGGAATATTCGGCGTACGTTCACTTTGCGACACCGTAACCGGATTTCTTTTCGTTTGCGAGAAAGAAATTACACGAGCGCGACAACGTTTTACTTGCCGGCCGCGCGCCGCTGCCTGCTTCCTGGCCTGGCACGTAGAACGGCACGCTCCGCGCGGTGACGTCACGGCCTGC